>PVIH01000895.1:0-13925 GCA_004025045.1 Sigmodon hispidus
GAATCCTTACAGACCCAGCTTTGTTCTCCTCCAGTGTCTTCTCTTGGAGTTGTACCTAATTTTGTTACCAGTTTTCATCCGAATCCACTGAGGAATAGGACGATTTTGCTTTTGTTTCTTGGCCAGGAATCGCTTGATTCTGAAAGTCTTATGAGAAGACATGGCGAGAAGCTGAACCAAGGGTACAGAGCACGATGGCGGATGAAAGGCGAAGAGTAGCTTCCATCTTCTTAAAGGTCAACTTTCCAGAAAGTTTTGAGCTTAACTAAGGCAATCAGATCTGTCTTAATGAAACTCTCCTCTCAAAGCCCAGCTTCATGTTCATTCAAATGTGTTGTTTTTAAAGACAGACCTGTAGCTTAGGTTGGTCTCAAATTTATAATCCTCCTGCCTCAGCCTCCCCAGTGTTGGTGATAACAGGCGTGTGTCATCAGGCCTGACTCTAGCCTGTTGACCCTCATCTCTAACTGATCATGGAGGATGTGATACTGGAGTTTAAAAATTAAGTTTTTTGTGGGAATAAAAGGATTCTTTTCTGAAATAGTCCTCCTGTATGCCAGAATGAGCCTGGGACCATGTTTGACTGTTTTGGCAATATGGAAGCTTATCTTTTCCATCACAGGTGTTAAGTAGAGAGGCCATAGGCTGGGGGTGTGGCTTTGTGGTAGTGCTTTTGTCTAACAAGTGTCATAGCCTGGGATACGAGGCCTGAAAAGAAAAGGGAGGGAGGAAGGGAGGAGAGAGGGAAGGAGAAAGGCAGATCATGTGATTTGATTTATAATATACCAATCAACTAGTTTTCAACTTATCCTTTCTTTTGTGTGTGTGGACACACAAGTTTTTGAGTGCATGTGGAAGCTAGAGGGCTATGTGGGCTATGTGGGTCTTCTGAGTGCTCTTTAACTTATTTGTGTGTGTGTGTGTGTGTGTGTGTGTGTGTGTGTGTGTGTGTGTGTGTGTACATGTGGGGGAGAGAACATAGGCCTGTGTGCCTTATCCTGAGTGTAGAGATTGGTGGATCATCTCTAATGCTGGTTCCATTTTGTTTGTTTGAGTCAGTGTTTCTTGTTCATTGTTGCATTCATTAAGCCAACTGGTCTACCAGCTCTGTGTGATTCTGTCTCCACCACCATCTTCTGGGAGGGCATGCTGCTATGTGCTACTGCTTTAGCTTTATTTATTTTAAAGAAATTAATTGTATTTATTTATTTTGTTGTTTTTGTTTTGTTTTGTTTTTTGAGACAAAATTTCTATGTGTAGCCCTGACTGTCCTGGAACTCACTGGTAGACCAGGCTGGCCTCATTTTGTTTGTTTTTTTGAGACAGGATCTTCTACGTAGCCCTGGTTGGCCTGGAACTCACTATGTAGACTAGGCTGGACTTGAACTATGAGAGATCTGATTGCCTCTTAGATCTGAAGTGCTGAGAGTAAAGGCTTGGGCTACCATGTCTAGTTTCATTTTATTTTATTTATTTATTTTTTTTAACTTTATTTGTTTATTTGGTGTTTGCCTGGAACTGGAACTACAGACAGTTGTTAGCTGCCATGTGGGTGCTGGGAATTGAACCCGGGTCCTCTGGAAGAGCAGACGGTGCTCTTAACCGCTGAGCCATCTCTCCAGCCCCCATTTTATTTTCTTAAATTGAAATATAATTACATTATTTCTCTCCTTTCTTTTTCTCTTTCCAGCTTCTCTCATCTCCCCATTCCCTCTTGAATTCATGGCCTCTTTTTCTTTAGTTACTGACTTGGAATTCGCTATGTAGATGAGTATAGCATCGGATTCAGAGACCCAGCTGACTGTGCTTCCTGAAGCCTAGGATTAAAATGGATGCCACCATGATTGGCTTTAGATAATGCTTTACAGAATTACATATCTGTCTGTCATCTTTCTGTCTTATTTACTTACTTATGTATGTGGGTATGGAAATGCCACAGTGCATGTATGTCAGTCAGAGGACAGTTTGTGGAGAGTCAATTCTCTTTCTACCATGTGGGTCCCAGGAACTGAAGTCAGGTATGGTGGCAAGTGTCTTTACCTGCTGAGACCTCTTCCTTGCTCTATTTTTTTTTTTCTTTATGTAGAGGAAAGTTTCATGATTCTTGGTATCCAAAGAAGAACATAAGCATATTTATTTTTTGAACATAAGCATCTTATTAAAGTTCAGAGTCTGGTGGAATATTACTTTAACTATATAAAGATGTGTTGCTGTTTTAACTTACTTACCTAAGGCACCTGATTGGTCTAATAAAAAACTAAACGACCAATAGCTAGGCAGAGGAGGAATAGACAGGGCTGGTGGGCAGAGAGAATAAATAGTAGGAAGAATGGGTTTGAGAGAGAAGGAGAGAATAAGGGGAAAAGAGAAGGAGACATCTGGGGCCAGCCAGGCAGCTGCCAACCATCCATGGAGTAAGACATACAGAATTAAAAAAGGTAAAAAGCCCAAAGTAAAATGTAAATGAAAGGAAACAGGTTAAATTAAGTTGTAAGAGCTAGTGGAACTAAGATAAAGTGGAGCATTTATAACTAATAAGAAGTATGTATCTGTCATGATTTGGGGCTGATAGTTCGAGAAAGCCTGCCACTGCAGAGTATGTTGGAAATAATGCTTCAGCTCCTGTGCGACAATGACAGTTGCTAGGGTAGGGCAAGAGTAGTCGGGGCATTGTGAGTGGGCCCCGGGCCACCAGAGGAAAACCTGAGCTGGGCAGTGCAGTGGCCCAGGTCTGACTCTTGGCAAGCTCTGAGTCTTGCTTTAAAAGGACTTCCTGTTTTCCACCTTCTCAGCCTGGACAGGGAAAACCATACCACACTCATTTCTGGAGAGTTCTGCCAAGCTTGTGCTTCCCCAGGGGATGTTTTATCCCTTTATGGCTTTCTTAGAGCCCTTCAGGTGTATTCTCAGAAACTCTCAGGGTCATGCTTCTCAGGCCTACAGAGGTCTTTGAGTCTCTTTCCATAGGTAGACACAGGTGCTCTGTCAAGAAACCTTCTTATGAACCCAGGCCTGTGGAGGGATTAGACACGGGTTCTAATCCTAGCTCTTCTGTCAAAAAAAAGTTCAAACTGAACTTGAATTGAGTGGAATTTAATCCCTTTAAATGGCACACCTTTAATCTCAACACTTGGGGATAGAGGCTTGGATCTTAGTGAGTTGGAGGAGGCCAGCCTGGTCTACAAAGCAAGTTCCAGGACAGCCAAGCTGTTATACATTCTGTATGTATACTTATATAATACACTCTGTATTATAGAAGACATTCTGTATGGAAAAGACAAAAAAAAAAAAAAAAGGAAAAAGGCAAGGAATTTGATCTTAAAATGTAAAGATTTGGTTTTGTCTTTTTTTGAGACAGTGTTTCACTATGTAGCTCTGGCCCTGGAAGTCACTATGTCGACCAGGATGGTCTTGAACTCATAGAGATCCTCTTGCTTCTGTTTCCTGAGTTCTGGAATTAAAGGCAGCCCACCACTGTGTCTTGAATGTAGAGGTTTGATCCTTTGGGGTTTCAATGGTTCAATGGTAGTTTATAAGTGCTATTATGTGAGGGATTGAAGCCGAGGAGCAGGCTGGCCATTTGTAAGTGGTGGTGATGGACAGACTGGAGCAGACACTTCACATGTGTGCCCTCTTCCTGTCTCACAATGATACCATCTGGCCAACGCATCAGACCACTTAGCATTGTGCCCAAAGTCCTGCATGAATGTGGCCTCCACTTCCTCATCTGTAACCTGCTCTAGAGTTTCACAATCTGCAAGGTGAGGAAAGACTTCTGAATAGCCAGTAGAGGTTCTTCCTGCTACCGTGTCACACAGCACATTTATTTTTAACATGACACTGAGACCTATGAAGATGAGCCAAGTTTTCTATGAGTCAGAGACATTTACCAGCCTTGAGTTTACTCTTCAAGAAACCAGCGATTATTTGTCGAGTGACCATTGCAGGCCAGCACTGTGCTGAGCTAGGCTGGGAAATTGCAGAGAGCTGTGACAAGACCTCCTATTTCCCTTGACGCTCATGGTCATTGGGGACTCACTCTGCTCTCTCTCTTTTCAGTTGCAGGTGAATAGTTTTGCCTACTCATAATGGCAAGAATGGTAGCACAGGAGGACCAGTCTCTTGGTGGCTCATCAGTGACCATATATACCACTAGGCTATGCAAAGATTGAAATGAAAATTGCATGCCAATCTTCAGCAGATGACACTAACTAGTCCCAGATGGACTAGAGAGATAGTTCAACGGTTAAGAGCATTTGCTAACCTTCCAGAAGACCTGAGTTCACTTCCCAGCACCCACATGGTGACTCACAATCAGCTGTAACTCCAATTACAGGGGACCAGATATCTTCTTTTGGTTCTTCAGGCACCAAGCATGTGGTACATACAAAATACAATACACAGCAAAACAAACAAACAAACAAAAACAAAAGCAAACTAGTTTCAGATGACAGGTCATTTTATTTTCTTATGTATATTTGTATTTAGTATTTCTTTCTGCCATGTTTATATAAATATATCTTTTGTGGCTGGAGAAATGCCTCAGAAATCAAGAGTGCTCGATGCTCTTATAGAGGATCTGAGCTCAGATCCCAATACCCACGTGAGATGACTCAGAACCACCTGTAATTCTGGCTTCAGGGGCTCAGATAACCTCTTCTGGCCTCCATGGGCACTTGCACACATTTGGTGTACACACACAGATTTATCCACACATAATACGAACAAAAATAAATCTTAAAAAAACCCCACAACATGCCACGTGTGATGGCACATGTCTTTAATCCCAGCACTTGGAAGGCAGAGGCAGGTAGATCTCTGTGAGTTTGTGTCCAGCCTGGTCTACAAAGTGAGTTCTAGGACAGCCAGAGTTGTTACACAGAGAAACCCTGTCTTGGAAAACCAAACCAAACCAGCACTAACAAGAACAACCACAAAAAGTTAGGAAAAACCCACCAAAACAAGATAAAATCTACATAAACAAAACCAACAAACAAAAAACAATCAAAAATTCCACATTTTAGCCATTTGGCTTGGAATCCAAAGGCCTTAAGAAGCTTTTGAAGACAGGAACTGGCTCTGCCTGGGTGCACAGGACAGACCTTCCTTTAGTCACATGTCCATTTTGAAGTTTTCCTGCTATAAACCTGTGGCTAAGTGGAGACCACAGACAGCCTAAAGATGCATTTTGTCTGGCTTTATAACATTATGTTGTTATTTTTGAAATTTAATGGAGAGCCCGAGGATGTGACTCGATTGGTAGAATGTTTGCCTTGCTGGCACAAAGCATCAAGTTTAATCTCCAGCACTGTGTAAACCAGGAGTGGTGGCCACATCTGCAATCCCAACCCTCAGGATTACACATCCAGTTTTGTTTCTAGGTTCATTAAAGTCAGAGGTGGTTCTAGGTGGGCAAAGAAATGTGCTCAAGTTCAGTACGATTAATAACACTCAACTCATCAAATTCATATGATTCCTGAATAGAACTTAGAGAATCAAAAAATGTTTAAACCATGTTTTTTTTTTTAATATTTATTTTATTTAATGTGAATTGGTGTTTTGTCTGCATGTAAACTGTGTAAGAGTGTCAGATCTTGGAATTACAGACAGTTGTTAGCTGCCATGTGGATGCTGGGAATCTGAACTCAGGTCCTACGGAAGAACAGTCAGTGCTCTCAACCACTGAGCCATCTCTCCAGGCCCAGGTTGTTTATTTTCAAAGACAGGTTCACGAAGCCTACACTTACCTCCAGTCAACAAGTATGGAGCACGATCTTGAATTTCTGATCCTGCCTCTATCACCTCCCAAATGCTAGAGCTGTGCCTCGGTGGTGTGTGTGGTGCTGCAGGCCCCATCCAGACCCTTATAGGAACTAAGCAAGTGCTTATTAATTGAGCTATAGAATAAAGATAAATATTTTGAAAAAAAAAGAGAAAAGAAACAACCCTCACTTCTGCATTTAAGTTCTGATTCTAAGCTATAAGTTTGGATGAAGTAATAGAAATCCTGATCCAGAATGACCTAAAGCAGTTTGTGAGCCTGTTGTCTTACAGATCCATAGTCCAGGGGATGGAGGAGATCCCACATATGCTCAGCAGAGGCAGGTATCTCCTGCGAGTCTCTTGGTTCTGTCCTTCTCAGAGAGTTCTGTTCTGGCCATGAGATGTGGCTGCTACGGATGGCGCCACCACCATATCAGATACAACAGTTCAGAGCACAAAGTGAGTCTTGTTTCCTCTCTGGGGTAGCCTATAGAAGAGGCTTTTGAAAGCCCTGGGGCAGACTTATACTTACATTTCATTAGCCAGGACTGTGTCATGTGTCGGTTCTAAATCAGCCACTGACAAGGAGCATGGTTACTAGTCACCCCAGTAAAATGAGTGTTGAAAGTATCCTAAACATCCTGTACAAACTCAACTGGACTTTATTCCCTTTTCTCTTTCTGCTGGGATTACAGGCGCACCCTACCATGATTGACCTTCACCTTTTCTTTTACCTCATCATTTTTTTATAACTTTATGGAGATGGAATTCAAAGTACATCCTTTTACTAACAAATGCAACTTTCCAGGCATGGCAGTACATGCCTATGATCCTAGCACCTCAAAGAAGATCAGAAATTCAGAGTCAGGGCTATTGAAGTGATTTACTGGAAAAAATAAAGAGGCTTGCTGAACAGGCTTGGTAACCTGAGTTCAATCCCCAGATCCAAGCAGAGAGAGAGAAGAGACTCCAAAGGGTTAGCCTCTGAGTTCCGCGTGTCTCCATGGTGCCCATATGCACTCATGCACACACACATTAATAATAATAAAAAGAAAATATTACATGCCTTTAATATGAGCACTTGGGAGGCAGAGGCAAGCAGATCTCTGGGAGTTCAAGGCCATAGTGAGACCCCATCTCAAAACAAAAACAAAAGCTAATAAACAAGAAACTAAAACAAAAAAAATTAAAATTGAAAAAATTAAGTTCAAAGCCACCCTCAGTCACTTAGTAAGTTTGGGATTAGCCAGGGTTATATAGTGAGAACCCATCTCAAAACAAAAACTAGAGTTACCTTAAACATCTTTTAGTATATAGTTATCAGAATCATGTTAACTGTCACTACAGTTAACTTCTTAAAAATTTCATATATATATGTATATATGTGTGTGTGTGTTTGTTTCTTTTTTTTAATTTATTTTTATTTTATGTGAATTGATGTTTTGCCTGCATGTATAACTGTGTAAGGGTATCAGATCTTGGAATTACAGACAGTTGTTAGCTGCCATGTGGACGCTGGGAATTGAACTCAGGTCCTCTAGAAGAACAGTCAGTGCATTTAACAGCTGAGCCATCTCTGCAGCCCCAAAACCGCAAGGGCAGAGGGGAAGAATCCTTTTCTAAACCAGTCATCTAAAAGATCATTTAATCACGCATTTAGGCAACTAGTATTTTCAACAGTGTCCACAAGGGGATCATGCGCCTGCATCATCTCACCTGATTCTAGGGGCCAGTCCTTTTTTCTTGTAAACAACTTGGTCTTCACCCATCTCACTCCTCCCCAGTGCCATCTTGTCAGCCAAGAGGTCCCGACATTTGTGTAGGGTTGAGGCCTCATGAGATTTTCCCTGTCTGTGTTGGCATGGCCATTGATGTTATCCTTGGTCAGCTTGTTTGGCAGTCCTGTTAGTGAGACTTTATAGGTGTGCTCCTAATATTACTAGAAGACATAACCTCACAGTAAACTCTTAGATTCTCTGGCTCTTACAATTTTTCTGTTCCCTCTTTCGAAATGGTCCCTAAGGCTTAGGTGTGGGAATGTTTGGTATATGTATCCATTAGGATCGGCTCTACAATTCTGCGTTTTGATTGGTTGTGACTGTCTGTAGGGAATCTCTGTGAAAATGAGAAGTTTCCTTGATGTGAATATAAGGACAAATATTTATAGACTTGTTAGGGATTATGCTGGTTTAGTAAATTAGAGGTTGTAGATTCTCCTCCGATAATCATGACTTCACTAGCATTGAGTTTCAGTACCCTCTGGTTGAGTAGGTTTTCATGAGGCGGGGTGGGGTGGGGTGGGAGTCAGGGGGCAGTGAGGAATTAGTGATAGTGTTCCTTTATGTAACCTTGGCTTTTCTGGAACTCTCTGTAGACCAGGCTGGCCTGGAACACATGGAGATCTACCTGCCTCTACCTCCCGAGTGCTGGAATTAAAGGTATGCACCACCACCCGCTGACTACAACTATTATTTTTTAAATAAAAATGTTAGCATTGAGTGCCTTTGTGTGAGCCACATCCTGCATGTAGAGGCTACAGGACAAGCTGAAGGAGCTTTCCTTCTGCCATGGGGATTGAACTTCGGTCATCAGGCTGAGCTGCAAGCTCCTCCACTTGCTGAGCCATCTTGCAACCTATAACAGACTTCAGAAATATTTCCAAAGGACCTATTTATTTTATGTGTATGTGTCTAAGTGTTTTGTGTTACATATATGTATGAGTACCATGTACATGCCTGTACCTGAGGAAGTCAGAAGAGGGCACTGGATTTTTTGGAATTGCAGTTATGGATGGTCGTGAGCTACCATGTGGAAGCTGAGAGTCCAGTGTACGCCCTGTGGGAGAGCAGCAAGAGCCATTAGGACTGAGCCATTTCTCAGCTCCCCATGACTAAATTTTTTTATTCTTTTGCCTCAGTGTTGGGCCTGCTTGGGTTTTATGCAGCATTGAGGTTCAAATTCATTCCAAATCAAAGCCACTGATTAGCATTAAAACTTCATTTTTGTCCAACTTCGTTATTTTAATCTCAGTATTAAATTGTAAGTAATTTCTACTGAATGTTTAATTCTTCCTCAGATTCTTTACTGTAACTTTGTCGTGGTTGGTAAAGGCATCTTTACTGAGATCCACCCAGCAGCTATGTAGACTCTTTTTTATGTTGGTGCTTAAATGTTTCAATCTAGTAATAGCTTATAAAATCAATGTGTGATTCATCAGTTAGATTTTATTTTATTAGATTTTTACTAATCAAGTTTTATTTAATTATAATATTAAACTATTTACTTATTTTATTCTTAAATAGAGACTTCCAAAAAAGGCTTAACATTGATGCAAAACACAGATCATTCATAAATAGCCAAAGTATAGACACGTGCAGTTAACTGGAACATCTGTCTTACAGTTGAAGACTAAATTTATTTTGGACCAAAAATGAGTGCAAACAAATTTGCATTAGTGAGGTGAGCTCTGCCTGAATGATGCTAGATGACTCAAATAAGAACCCTGAAGGCGAGGAGGTTACAGTAATAGATATGAGGAAGACTTAAAACTAAGGAGGTATTTAGCAGAAATTACTTAGAATTTTCTATTAGGGCTGAAATAATGGAGCTGGATTAAAATGAAGTTTTAATGCAAATCAGTGGCTTTGAAAGAAAAAGTAGGGGCAGAAGATGTAGCCCAGTGGCTAAGAGCACATAAAGCTCTTCCAGATATTCGAGTCTCATTCCCAGCACATTTACTGGGCATCCACATTGGGAGGCTCACAACCCCTTGTGTACCTAGTTCCAGGGAAATCTAACACCCCTGGCCATTGCAGACACCAGTGTGAACATACCCACATGAACACATACACGCAACTAAAAACAATAAAAAATACATCTTTAAAATAAAAGAAGAAAAGGTGCATTATTCCCCAGAAAAGGTGTTCTGCTATTTGCTCTTGCCCTTGAATTGCTCACCCACCAGCTTTACCAAACCACAAGACAAGCAAGCAGACAGCAGCAGTGGAATGCCGAGGCTTTGAAGCCATCGGTGGTGGCACATCCCCACATTTGGAAGGCTGAGGCAGGATCGGTGCAAGTTTGAGACTGGGAAGAGGATGTCAAGAAAAGCAAAGCAACCTACAACCAACCAACAGTAGCACCAAAGCATCCCGGGGTGAGAGGGTTGAGAGGGATGAAGGCCGAACGGAGCATAGCCTGGAGGAAGGGACAGCCAGGAAGGCTGGTAAACCGTCCAGAAAAGGGTGTTAAGAAAAAATACTTGAGCCAGGTGTGGTGGTTCACGCCTGTAACTCCAGCATTACCGAAGGCAGAGCAAGAGGACTGTTGAATGTCTGAGGCCATCCTGGTCTAAAGTGAGTCTAGGTTAAGCAGGGCTACATAGCAAGACCTTGTCAAATCAATTAATCCATCAATTGATCAATCAATCAATCAATCAAAATGAGGCACAATGGCAGACACAGGAGGATGGCTGCAGGTTTGAGATAAGCCTGGCCTAAATACTGACTTCAAGGCCGGTGCCTGGTTACACAATACTTAGGGAGACCCTGTCTCTAGCAACATCACAAACACAAATGATTTGGAAGTGATAATGGCCTTTACTTAGGTGCTGAACTTCCCTGGCATTTTACCTCCATAGCCAACATCTGCCAACCCCCACTCCTGGCAGGGGCTGGACAGACAGCAGAGACAGTGAGGCCCAGCCCCCACAAACTTCACTGGGGGTCCTCTTGGTACCTTTCTTTGCTCTCACCAAATACTACAGATTAGATGTTAGTTAAAGACAAGAGATAGATTTGCTTGGGTTCATAGGACTGGGAAATTCAAGAGTGGAAGGCCGCCTCTGGTGAGGTCCTTCTTGCTGGTGGGAACTCTAGATTTTCAAGGGGTTGCAGGGCCTGATATGGAGAGACAGAAAACACTAGTTGATGTCTCTTCTTTAAAAACCACAGTTCCAATGTATGAGAGCCCCACCCTTATGGCCTCATCTAGCTTTTATTACCTTGTGAAGGCCCCATCTCCAGGTGACATAGTTGTGGTAGGATTCTGTCTCACTGCCTTACCTCACAATAACACTTCAACATAGGGTGGTTTTTTTGTTTTGTTTTGGGGACAGGTTCCTGTGTGACTCAAGCTGGACTCAGACTTCTTGTTGGTTGTTTTTTGCTCTTTGGCTCTTTTACTCTGTGTTCTTCTGGGGGTCTGCCACCCAGCTCCCAAATACATCACACAAGGAATACTTCCGAATGTCTGGCCTTAGCTTAGCCTGTTTCTAGACAGCTTTTCTTAAGTTATTCCATCCATCTTTTGCCTCTGGGCTTTTATCTTTCTCTGTTTCTGTATACTTTTCTTTACTTCTTTCTCTGTGGCTTGCTGTGTAGTGGGGTGTCTGACCCCTGGAATCTTCTTCTATTTTTTCTCAATCCTCGATCTTGTTTTTCTTTTTCTTCTATTTATTCTCTCTGTCTGCCAGCCTGCCTCTTCTTTTTCCTGCCTTGCTTTTGGCTATTCAGCTCTTTATTAGACCAGTCAGGTATTTTAGACAGGCAAGGTAACACAGCTCCACAGAGTTGAACAAACACAATATTAAAGAATGTAACACATCATTGCATCATTAAAACAAATATTCTATAGCATAAACAATGATAATACATTTTAAAATAATATCTCACAACACAAACTTACTGTGCAGAGTGGCCTCTGACTGTCTTTCTACCTTTATTTCCTGAGTACTGGGATGACAGGCATGTGCTCCCATGCTTAGTGTACATGGCGCTTGGGGTCAAACCTAGGCTTTTCTGAATCCTAGGTGAGTACTGTAACAGCTGAGCGCTACCCTCAACTTTTCAAAATGAGTTCTGAAGGGCACATTCAACTTCAAGAAGAGAATGTATACAGAAACCTGTGATTAAGCCAAAGAGCTATTTCAAAAAGCAGAGCTGAGTCAAGGACAGGAGGATTGAATAATCCTGATGGCCACAAAAAGGGGTGTGTGTGTGTGTGTGTGTGTGTGTGTGTGAGTGGCCTGGTCAGATGCTACACAGAAAGGCTGACTGCACACACCCAAGTCTGTGTTTCCTGGTGTGGCTCTCTTAATAGATTAGGGACTAGATGATAAAAGGGATATCGAACAAGATGAAACAAAACAAAAAACCAGCCAACAGCAGAAGCAAGCAACCCAACAGTTTGAAAGAAGTGTGGGCTTCAGGGTGCCAGTGTTGAGGAAGACATTGGACCTTATTGGCTGCACTTTTTAAAAAAATATTTATTCATTTATTATGTATACAGTGTACAGAAGAGGGTATAAGATCTCATTATAGATGGTGTGAGCCACCATGTGACTGCTGGGGATTGAACTCAGAACCTCTGGAAGATCAGCCAGTGCTCTTAACCTCTGAGCCATCTCTCCAGCCCCTGGCTACACTTTTTAAACCTCTTTCACAGCTTTTTATTCTTTCTTTCAAAAATTATTTTGAGACTAAATTTTTAATGGGAGAGGGTCACTATGTAGAGCAGGCTGGCCTCAAACTCACAGAGATCTGCCAGGGTTCTTTCTTTAAGCCACGCCTTTCGTTCTGATGGTCTCTGAGATGCTCTCTCTGACTGTCTAATCTGTTGGAGTTCTCTGGCTGATCTCATCTACTCACTGCTCATCTACCACTTGCATGCCACACTTGAGCTGGGCCTTACCCATAAGTCCTCATGCCACACCCTTACTTCTGACCACAGGTGCTTCCTCAGGCTCTGCCTCCACCCTCTGTGGTATGTGGTCTGCTCTCCTGATTTCTGTAGCTCTGCTTCATATCCCTTCCCTTCCACTATGTCCAGTACTCCATTGAGGGCCTTCATGGTTTTACTTTGCTGCCAGCATTGTTTACTGTTGTAAAATACAAACATAAAATTTGCCGTCTTCACTACATCTGACTAACTAAATAGTGGTACCTCATAGTCTATTGACCAAATTTTACTTCTCTATTCATAAACTGATGGACAGTTATGTTGTGTCTATTTTTTTTTAAAGACAGGACTTCTCACAGAGATCCACCTTCCTCTGCCTCTGAGTGCTAAGATTATAAGCATTTGCCCTCACTAGCCAATGCTTCTCTTTTGGTTACTATGGATAACAAGAGATGGGCATGATGGCATATGTCATCTCAGGAATCCAGAGGTTGAGGCAGGAGAATTGCCATGAGTTCAAGGCCAACTTTGGCCACATAGTGAGTTCAATAACAGCCTTAAATATATGAGAGATTCTGTCTCCAATACACAAATAAAGGACTGGAGAGATGGATCAGTGGTTAGGAACAGATACCGCTCTTGCAGAGGGTCCAAATTTAGTTTCCAGCTTTCATGTTGGGCAGATGGCAGCCACATGTAACTTCAGTTCCAGGGGATCTGGACACCTCTGACTGCCTCAGACATCTGCACTCACATGAGTGTACCAACATAATTCAAAAATAATAAAAATATGAGTTTATAAAAATCTATCTTGTTTTCAATTCATGTGTTTGGTTTTTTTCTATTGTAGTGTGTATAGGTCATAAAATAGCTTTCGGGAGTTGGTTTTCTCCATCCATCATGTTGGATGGACTTGGGATTAAACACAGGTTGTCAGGCTTAATAGCAGGTAGGCACTCTGCATCTCTCTGGCCCTGTTTTCAATTCTTTTGGGCATGTATATGGAAATGGAGTTGCTAAATTATGGAACTCTATTTTTAACTTTTTGAGGAACTACCATACAGTTCTCAACAGTGTCTGTACCATTTTACATCCCCAACAACACTGCACAAGAATTACCATTTCTCCAGGAGGCATTTTTATTTTCTGTTTTTTTTTTTCTCTTCTGATCGTTGGCAACCTAATGGTATGAGGGATGTGACCCAGTTTTCCTGATTTTATGTTCATTGGTGTTTTGCCTGCATGTTGTCTGGGTGAGGGTGTCAGATCATAGAGTTACAGACAGTTGCTAGCTGCCATGTGGATGCTGGGAATTGAACTTGGGTCCTTTGGAAGAGCAATCAGTACTCTTACCCTCTGAGCCATCTCTCCAGCCCGTGACCCAGTTTTCAAATGTATTTCCTAAGGCCATTTTGCCTATTGTTGGAGAAATGCCTGCTTGAGCCTTTGGGTCTTGGAATTGAGCTATTCAAATCAAAGCTGTT
>PVIH01000895.1:14025-41512 GCA_004025045.1 Sigmodon hispidus
TTTTTTTTTTTTTTTTTTTTTTTTTTTTTTTTTTTTTTTTTTTTTTTTTTTTTTTTTGAGACAGGGTCTCACTATGTGGCCCTGCCTGCTCTGAACTAGCTGTGTAGATCACAACCAACTGATGTTAACTTAAAATTTAATCAATTTTATCTGTGGGGTGTGTGTGTGAACCTGGGGAGGCCAGAGGAGGGTGTGAGATCCCCTGGATCTGTAGTCACAGTGATTGTGAGCCCCCTGACATGGGTGCTGGTTACTCAATGCAGGTCCTCTAGAAGAGCAGGATGCACTCTCAGTCACTGAGTCACTTTCAGGGCCTGATACTGACTTAAAAAAATATTCATTTATTGCCAAGTGGTGGTGGCACATGCCTTTAATCTTAGCACTCCGGAAGCAGAAGTAGGCAGATCTCTGTGAGTTCAAGGCCAGTCAGCCTGGTCTACAAATGAATTCTAGGACAGCTAGAGCTATACAGAGAAACCTTGTCTCAAAAACCAAAAAGAAAAAACAAACTATTTTGTGTGTGTAGGAAATGCATGCCACAGGGTAGCTGTGGAAATTCAAGCACAATTTGTAGGCGCCAATTCTGTCCTCCCATCAGGTCTGTGTCGGGGATTGATCTTGGGTCTCTAGGCTCTGTGGGAAGTGTCCTTACATCTAACTAGTCCTGATACTATGTTTTGATACACATTTTTAAAGAATTAAATTTCTATAATTTATTATTATTGTGTAGGTGTATGTGTGAGTTTTCTAACTCTATGTCTTGATAGTACCAGATTGCAGGCATATGCCACCAAATATCTTTATAAATCAGGGGTTTTTTTTAGATAGGGTTTCCTGTATCCCAGGGTGACCTCAAACTCATTAGATAGCTGAGAACTTCAAACTTTGGATCTTCCTGCTTCCCCTTTTGAAGATGCTAGGATTATAGGCCTGTATCCCCATGCTGGTTTCATGCAGTGCTGGGTTTAGAACTCAGGGCTTTCTGCATGCTAGGCGAACCCTCTACCAACTGAGCTATATCCTCAGCCTCTCTAAGTTAGTTATTTTTTTAATTTTTATATTCGTTATGTGTATAAATACTTTGTCTGCATGTGTGTTATAAACACCACATGCATTTCTAGTATCTATGGAGATCAGAAGAGGGTATTAAATCCCTTGAACTGCAGTGACTTCTAATTGTGAGCCACATGTGGGTGATGGTAAGTGAACCTGGGTCCCCTGTAAGAACAAGTCTTTCTAACCACTGAGTCATTCCTTTAGCCCCTCTAAACTAGTTTTGACCGCATTATCTTTGTCTAGTACAATACTGAATGAAAGTGGCAATGGCAGGCAACCTTGCCTTGGCCCTGACCTTGAAGGAAAGTTTCCATTTTTACACTACTAGGCAAGATGTTTGATGCCTGCTTGTAGATTGGGCTTCTGCTAAAAAAAAGTCATCCTGCCTGCAAAAGCCCCAAACAAAACAAAACAAACCCCAAACTTAGAACAATATTCTGTATCCCTCCTTTCCTCTCGTGAATTTTCAGTTTCTGTTTTTCCCTTCTGTTCTTCCGCATGTGAGCTAGCTCCCTCTTACAGCATGCCCTTCCCTCTTCTCTGCAGCCATCTGTGACCTCTGACAAGCCCTCAAAGCTCAGGCTTCACCTCTGGCAAGCTTTTGGCAACTGCTGTTGTTGCGGTCCTCAGTGGGCGGCTGAGCTAGCTTTTTTTTTTTTGCTTCAGGCATTCAGTGTGGCAGTACACCTGGCCTTGTTCTCAGGGGAATACCATTATGTTGAAACTTTGCATCGGATGCCAGGCAACATCAAACGCGTATTTGATGGTCTGCCTTGCTGCACACGCCTCAGTATTTAAAGGCCAGATTTAGACACTTCTTCATCTTGAATGGAACAGCCAATCCCAAGGCCTTAGAGGCTTCTGTACTTGTTATAGAAGTTTGTACATTTGTTATTAGAACTGTTATGCCAGACTCAAGAGGCTGAGGCAGGAGGATTACTACAAGTGCAAACCGGCCTGTTTTAGCCTGGCGGTGGTGACACACACCTTTAATGCCACGACTTGGGAGGCAGAGGCAGGTGGATCTCTGAGTTTGAGACCAGCCTGATCTGCAGAGCTAGTTTCAGGAAAGGCAGGCTACACAGAGAAACCCTGCTTTGATAACAGCAGCAATAACAAAACCTAAAAACCAAGGAAAAGAAACTCCACTATTATTGCAGGTCCTCATTTTTCTCCTCTGTCCTTCTTGCCCCTTCCACTTAGAGGGTGTCGTTTTCCTAGCTGCTTGTTTTGTGGAAAGGACTGTCTCTATCTGGACAGTCCACACTGGTCTTGAACTCTCAATCCTCTTGCTTTGGCTTCCTGAGTGCTGGGATTACAGATATACGTCACTATCTCAATGACAGCAATTACCCTTTTTAAAGTTATATTTTAAGTGTGTGGGCTATTTCTGAAGGCCAGAGAACTACTTTGGGAATTGGTTGTCTTCTATCACGTGGGATCCAGGAATTGAACTTGGGTCATCGGGCTTGATGGCAGGCTCAATGGCCCCGCTGTTACTATCTTGCTCATTCAGCACCATAAATAATCCTGTGGGGCAGGGCGAACATTATTTTCACCATTTAGCCTATTGCTTCACCTGGCTCAGCTCTGAGGACTTGGGGGTAAACCCGGTTCCCCGAGGCTTATCTTAAATCCTAAGACTGGCTTGTGAACCTCCCTCTAGTTCAAAAAGCCAGAAGTTTCATTTCCTCCCCAGGAAAGATGTGGGTTAATGGCAGGATGCCAATGTTCTCCTGAGGATCCCAGGGACAGGGGCAGGATGTCATTCCACATCAGCCAACTTCCGCCATACACATTCAGCATTTCTGTTTCCGGTTGCCAGATTGTGCCCCACTGATTACAGGGCATTTCAGACCTTTTGGGGGAGATAAGAATTCCACAGAGTTGACCAAGAGGCCTGAGGTTCCTGGCTTATTGGGCTTTGGTGTCAATCTTCCACATACCCCTCACATCTGTGTTCTTTTCATCATTTGCCCTGCCCTGGTGACACTGACTCTCACTTTAGTTTTTCACTAAACCATCGTCTTTTTAGACAACTTTTCTCTCAGTTTAAAGGGCTCATCTTTGGCCCAGTTAACTGCAGCTAATGATTTGCTGTTCAAAGACATCAATTCCTTGTCTTTGACAGACTATAATGCTTATATGTATATTGTCTCATCAACCCTGACACTGTAGTACTTAACAAGGAAAGAGAATTATATGGAAGGGGGGAGACAGGAGAGGAAATGTCACTTATTTGTGACATTTAAAAAGACTAAGTGGGGGGCTGGAGAGATGGCTCAGTGGTTAAGAGCACTGACTGTTCTTCCGGAGGACCTGAGTTCAATTCCCAGCATCCACATGGCAGCTCACAACTGTCTGTAATTCCAAGAGCTGACATCCTTACACAGTTATACATGCAGGCAAAACACCAGTTCACATTAAATATATATATATAAAGACTAAGCTAGTCCTGAGTTAAAGAACAGAGACAGTGTGAGAGGCTGAGAGGTTAGCTTGGCTGGAAGAAGCTCACCTAGCATGCAGAAAGCCCTGGGATCCACCCTTCGCACTGTGTGACATCAGCATGATGATGCATGCCTATAAACTCATCGTCTTCACACATGTGGAAGCAGGAGGTCATCCTTGGTAACACAGAGAGTTTGAGGTCTGCCTGGGCTACGTAAGACTCTGTTTCAAAAAGTAAAAGCAAAATAAATATTTCACTTCAAGCTGGGTGTGGTGGTACATGCTTGCGATCTGGGTACTTGGTATGGAGGCAGCTGTATCAGGAGTTTGAAGTCATCTTTGACCACATAGGAAGTTTGAAGCCAGCCTGGGCTTCATGAGTCCCTGTCTCAACCATCTCATTCCCACCCAAATCCAAAGCTAGGCACAATGGCAGGTATTTGTGGACTCTGTTCCTAGAGAGCTGAGAGAGAAAGGTCACTTGAATCTAGAAGTTTGGGGTCAGCCTGGATGACAGGGTGATATGATACTTTATCTCAAAAATAAAGACAGAGGGGCTTGGTGCTGGAAGGGAAAGTCAGTGGTTAAGAGCAGAGGCTGATCTTCAGAGTACCCATTCACTTCCCAGCACCCATGTAAGGTGCCTCACAGTTGCCTGTAACTCCAGTTCCAGGGGATCCAACACACTCTTCATGTCTTCATGAGTACCCACACACACACACACACACACACACACACACACACACACACAAAATAAATAAACAAATAAATTTGGAGGGTCCCTTCAGGCTTTACAGCCAGCAGGAAAATGATCTGCAAAAAGACAAAGAGAAAGCCCAGTTCAGCAGATTTTTTGGTACCAGGGCTGGATCAAGACTTAGAGAGTCTGACATCAGCTCACATATTTTTGCCATATTTAAGCACAATTTTGGGAAAAGTTTTCAGGTAACAATTAACTCTGTGCTGCCGATATAACAAAGCAATGAAGCCTTTACAGAGTGCATATGGCTTCATCCACCTATACCATGGATTCTTGTTGACCTAGAGACAGTGCTGAACCTAAGGATCTAGGGAGAATGACTGGGATAAATATTGGTGTGTTCCAGACACTGCTCCAGCCTGCCTCAGGCATTGCCATGCGCGGCCACGCCCCTGCCTACGGACCATGCTCCCAGGCTCAGCTGTGCCTCGGCATGCCCCTAGGCGTGGCTGCATGCCCACGCGTTCCTTTACAAGGGAATAACACGCAGCAGCGAGTCCTTTTTTTCTCTGCTGTCTCCTCTTTTTCCTTTCTTTCTTCCTTCTTTCTCTCCCCTCCCCCACCCCTCCTCCTGATATCCAAACCTCCTAAATAAAACTCTAAATGGCACCTGACAGCGAATGTTTCCTATCTCTTCCCATGCGCAAAATACTAACAGTAAACACAAAGCCCGTGTAAGTCAGGATTGCCCTGGCCCTATCACAAAGTAGATATCACTTAGGCTGTTGTAAAGTACAAATGACATTTCTCACAAGGATGAGGCTTTCTGTTTTGTTTTGCTCTGTTTTTCGAGGTGTAATAGTCCTAGTTGTTCAGGAATTCAATTTGTAGACCAGGCTGGTCTTGAACTCGCTGAGATTGCCTGCCTCTGCCTCCCAAGTACCGGGACTAAAGGCAGGCACCATCCACCATCACTGCTTGGTAAGAATGAGTTTTATGGCCTAGAAGTAAAGTGTTGTGGAATATTAGTTGAAGATGTGTTACATTTGTTTCTGCTGTGGAACATTTGTTAATGATGCAAAGATGTGTTACATTATTTACGTTGCATTTGTTTTAACTCTGTAAACCAGTGTTACTTTGTCTGTCTAAGACACCCGATTGGTCTAATAAAGAGCTGAACTCCCAATAGCCAGGCTGGAGAGGAATAGGTGGGGCTGCCAGAGAGAGAGAGAGAGAGAGAGAGAAGGAGGAGGAAAAAGAGGAGAGGAGGGTGTCAGGAGCCAGCCACCCAGCAGCACCGCCTGCAACAGAGTCAGAAATAAAGAGAGACATATAGAATAAAGAAAGGTAAAACCTTGAGGCAAAAGGTGGCTGGGGATAATTAAGAAAAGCTGGCTAGGGGGCTGGAGAGATGGCTCAGCGGTTAAGAGCACCGTCTGCTCTTCCAGAGGACCCGGGTTCGATTCCCAGCACCCACATGGCAGCTAACAACTGTCTGTAGTTCCAGTTCCAGGCAAACACCAAGGCAAATAAATAAATAAAGTTTTTTTAAAAAAAAAAAAAAAAAAAAAAGAAAAGCTGGCTAGAAATAAGTCAACTTCGGGCCCAACATTCATAAGAAAGAGTAAGTCTGTGTATTTATTTGGGAGTTGGGTGGAGGACTCTCAAAGAGTAAAAAATAACTGTACAGTTAAGCTCAAGTTTTGTTGGTTTTTTTTTGGGGGGGGGAGGGGGAGGAAGTCTGAGACAAACAATATTCTGGGCAATCTGGGTGGAGCCTGCTTTAACAGGTCGAAAGCATTACCAGTTGGTAAACTACATTTCCCCCCAGAATTCTGGGCAGCAGCTAAATGTCATTTCCCTTTGAAGAGATCAACCGCGTGGCTAACTTTCCTGGCTTCTCCAGCGCTTATCTGTGTGCACAAGAACTTTTTTGCTCCCTACACATAAAAATCTTAAAAACAAAAGCACTCCTTCATAGTTGCCCCCCCCCCAGCTCAAAGTTCTGGGAAGCTTTGTTCACTATGGAGATGGACAGTAGTTGGAAGAATTCAGACTTCAGCCCTTCACACATCACTGCTGTCAGGTGTGACAGCTGCTCTTTTATTTTTATTTTTTTCTCAAAAACATTGCCTTGCACTGTCCCCCCAAATACACAAAACTCAACTCTGTCAGGTGGTCCCCCTGCTTCTTTGTAATTCTGCTATATAGAAAACAGTCTAAGCTTTGGTCTGAAAAGGGGGGGGGGACTGAGTAAGCTAAGACGTGGTCTTCTCTGGGGGCAGGAGAAGGCAGCATGGTTTTGGAAACATCTTGTCACCCCTGCTGAGTTATCTAATGCAATTTAGTCACCCAGCCCCAAACTTTGTGGCAAAACCCAGTCATGATCCTGTGGCTCAGAAGACTGGGCACATCGGAGTGCAAAGGCCGCTCTTTGCTTCCCGATGTCTGAGGACTGGGTTAGCTCAGAGGGCAGGAGTCGGCAGGGACAGCTTGCCTGGCGTTATGTTTAGGGCTTCTTTGACTTCTTTCCTCACATATGTCTGGGCTGGTGTGGCTGAAACACTGGAGTCTGGCCTGTATCCCCTCCCCCATCATGTAGCGTCTCTATATGAGTTAGCTTCTTCTTTTTTTTTTTTTTTAAATATTTATTTTATGTGAATTGGTGTTTTGCCTGCATGTATAACTGTGTAAGGGTGTCAGATCTTGGAATTACAGACGGTTGTTAGCTGCCATTCGGATGCTGGGAATCGAACTCAGGTTAGTCAATGCTCTTAACCACTGAGCCGTCTCTCCACCCCCATGAGTTAGCTTCCTATAGCATGCCAATATTGTTCTGAGAGGGACAGCCTAGCGTGAGAATTCTACGGGATATAACCGATAGGAAGCAACTTAATGCAGGAAGGATTTTGGCTTGTGGTTTATAGTCCATAATGGCAGGAAAGGGGAAAGTGTGGCGGCAGCAGGAGGGAGCATGGATGGGCCTGTTCACATCTTGGTGGACGAGAAAGAAAAAAGAGACACCAGGACTGGAAACAGCAAGGAGAAAAGGAACTAGTATAGTGGACAAAGTTCCCAGTTGCTAGCCAAAGGCCAATGTTGAAAATAGATGTGTGTCACACTTATTTAGTGTGTGCATGTGCACACACACGTCTGTGGAGGGCAGAGGACAATCTGCAGGAGTTGGATCTCTCCTACCACATGGGTCCTGGAATTGAGCTCAGGTTGTCAAGTCTGGCAGCAAGCGCCTGGACCTGTTAAGACTTCTCACTGGGCCCATTAATAGGTCATTGGTGGGGGTGGGGAGTGGGTGGTGCGTGGGGGTAGTTTAATTGTTAAGAGGCCTTCCTGCTCTTACAGAGGACTACAGTTTAATTCCTACTACTCACATTGAGTGACTCACAACTGCCTGTAACTCCAGTCCAGGGAACCCATACTTGTGGCTTCCACCGTACATACATGCATATTCCCCCTCCCCGCATAACATAATTCAAAATATTTAAAATATATATTTTTTTCTAGAGATAAATAGTAATGCCTATATGTTAACTCTTTTTTGAACACTGGCTGACCTGTAATGATGATATAAGATTGAAACATCATTTAATAGTTCTATTCAAAACAGGAAAGAGAGGAAAAAGACACAAGAAATGTATAGTAGTCATTTACCTATAAAAATTCTGAAGCCCATTTATAGTTCTTTGATTATGTCCAGTCTTGCAGGAGATTCTTGGCTCTGTTCTTTGGCTTGTTGGCATGGCATCCAGAAATTTTTCCTTTTCCAAGGCGATGGTCTGTGTTTGCAAACCTGTTCCTTTCTTGGCCTTTCTGACCCCCCCCTTATATATTGGGTGCCCTGGAGCCACTTTATACTTTGTTTTTGTTTTTTTTTTAAACTTTATTTATTTATTTATTTGCCTTGATGTTTGCCTGGAACTGGAACTACAGACAGTTGTTACCTGCCATGTGGGTGCTGGGAATCGAACCTGGGTCCTCTGGAAGAGCAAACGGTGCTCTTAACCGCTGAGCCATCTCTCCAGCCCCCCACTTTATACTTTGAACCATCTCTGTATTTTTCACTCTAAATTGTCATTTTCTACCAATAAAAGTATCTCAAAAGCACAATGAAAAGGCACTGGAGAGGTAGCTCAGTGATTAAGAGAATTGGCTGCTTCGGGAGATAGAGGATTCAGGTTCTGTTCCCAGTACCCACATGCTGGTTCACAACTATCTGTAACTTCAGTTCCATGGACACTCTGTTCTGCTATCCTTGGGCATGTGGTGGGTATGTGCACATGTACACAAAATATCCATACCCACAAAACGAATTAAACTTTAGAGTAAATACAAGCCCAAAATACCATGATGAGTTTTTAAGTGATAGTGTTGAGGTTCGATTTATCAGAGAAAAAGCTACACCCTTAAGTCTCTGAAAACTGTTCCTCTTCTTTCTTGGATTTGGAGTTCAGTTATGAGGCAAACCTCACAGGGCTACTAGTTAGAAGAGTATTCCTTAAGTCCCAGAGCTATGCCTGTACTGAGAAAAGTCAGAACCTCGTTTTCCTCGAGGCTGTGCTTTCCTTGAAATGTGCTGGGTTCTCCTCACTGCTTGACTGTTTCCTGCTTGGCTCGTGTTTGTCTTTTGCTGGCAAAGACTAAGGAATAGAGACAGCTTTATTTCTGAACCTGGGAACTCTTGACTTCTTTTTCTTTTTCTTTTTCTTTTTTCTTTTTTAAAAAACTTTATTATTTATTTATTTATTTGCCTTGGTGTTTGCCTGGAACTGGAACTACAGACAGTTGTTAGCTGCCATGTGGGTGCTGGGAATCGAACCCGGGTCCTCTGGAAGAGCAGTCGGTGCTCTTAACCGCTGAGCCATCTCTCCAGCCCCCAACTTCTTCTTTTTCATGTGTATGTGGTGTGTGTGTGTGTCTGTACTGTATCTGTGTGTGTGTGTATTTGTGTGTATGTCTGCATCTGTGTGTGTGTCTGTATCTGTGTGTATGTTTCTGTCTGTATCTCTGTGTATGTCTCTTTCTCTGTGTATCTGTGTGTATGTCTGTCTGTATCTCTGTGTGTGTGTGTATTTATGTGTATGTCTGTATGTCTCTGTCTGTATCTCTGTGTGTGTATGTCTGTCTCTGTGTGTGTGTGTCTGTGTGTATGGTGGAGGCAGAGATGATGACAGGTGTCTTTCACGATCACTCCACACTTACTCCTTATAATTTTATCCACCTGGCTATCTCTCCAGCTCCAATTATTGGCTTCTTTACTACTCTCTAGGTTCTGCTTGAAAACTGAACAATTCCTTTACTTTTTTTTTTTAAAAGACAGGGAATTATTATGTTTATAGAGGGATAATGGGCACATACCAATTTGCTTAGCTGAACAATTCTTTGTGTAATTTAACTTTTTTTTTTTTATTTTTGAAAGATTATGTTAGGTAGCCCAGGATGATTTTGAACTTGCTATATTGTTGAAAATGGCTTTGAACTCCTGAGTCTCGTTTCTTCTCTATGTCTTGCCTGTATTATAGATATGGATTATATACCTGCCTTAAGATTTTTGTTGCTATTGCTTTTGGGGGCTTAAGCCCTGTGCTTGAACACGTTAAGCATGTACTATGCCCTAACTTCTTTCTTTATTTTGAGATTTTTTTTATTTTTATGTGTATGGCTCTTTTACCTGCATGTATACCTGTGCACTATGTGTGTGCAGTGCCTGTGGAAGCCAGAAGAAGGCAGAGGATTCTCAGGAAGTGGGGTTACAGAGGTTGCACACCCCTATGTAGCTTCTGAGAACCAAACTTGGGTCCTCTGGACTGGCAGCCAGGGCTTACTCATCTCTCCAGCACTCTCTGTCATTTTAATAGAAATATCTTTCACTTTCTTTGACAATTTTATACTTGCAAGCAATGCAGTCTGATCATATCTCCCAACTTCCCCCTCCCCCCTCCCTCACACCCCTCAACAATCTCTCTCTCTCTGAGATAGGGTCTCACTATGTAGCCCTGTCTGACTTGGAATGTAGACTAGGCTGGCTTTATACTCAAAGAAATATGCCTGCCTCTGCAGTCTAAGTTATCGGTTACTGTGCTCAGCTCCCTTACACCCTCCTTTCCCAGCTTTCCTGACTCCCCCCTTTTGGTAATCATAAGTGCTGTCTACTGGAATGCTGGATGATCTTGTTGGCTTGCTCTTGTGTTGGTAACCATAGCTACAGTGAGTTCACCAGTGTAATGGCCAGGTCATATCCAAAAGACAGCATTTCACATGCTCGTCCCCTCATCTAGCTCTTGTGTTCTTTCCATCCCTCTTCTGTGGTGTTCCTGGAGCCTTAGGACATCCCATGTAGAGCTGAACGCTCAACAGTCACTTAGTCTTTGATTAGTTATGACTCTACATTAGTTGCCAACTACTGCAGCCCAAAGCTTCTCTGGCCAAGGTGAAGCAGCATTAATCCACGTATATAAATATAACTGTTTAAAAGGCAGAGTGTCAACATGTCCATCTGGCAAGACAACAATAATAGGTTGTCCCTAAGGTCTATGACCTCTGGAACCATAGTCGTGGGCCTCTCTTTAGATTTAAAGGCAATACCAAGTATAAGGTATGAATTCCCTCCTATGAAGCAAGTCTCAATTTCAATACAAAAGTGGTTGGTAATTCCAATAAGCTTCATGCCACTATTGTACCAGTGGGCACATCTTACTGTAAGTGGAAGTTTCTGTCCTGCTAGCAATTCCCAAATACTCAGCAGCTGATTCCCAAATGATTGACTCAGGAGGCTTCATATTACTTATAAATGCTCAGCCATTAGCTCAGGTTTGTTACTGCCAGCTCTTTTTTTAAATTTTTAAAAAAGATTTATTTATTATGTATACAGTATACAGAAGAGGGCAACAGATGTCATCATAGATGGTTATGAGCCACCATGTGGTTGCTGGGAATTGAACTCAGGACCTCTGGAAGAACAGTCAGTGCTCTTAACCTCTGAGCCATCTCTCCAGCCCCCTGTTACTGCCAACTCTTATACTTTAGGTTAATGCATATTCTTATTTGTATTTTGCCACATGGCTAATGGGTTGTTGCTTTCTTTTAATGTGTCTTGATTTCTTGGTAGCTGGTTGGCATCTCTCTGACTCTGCCCTTCCATTTCCCAGAATTCTCCTGTCTGGTCACTCTGCTTGTACTTCCTGTGTGGCTACTGGCCAATCAGGGTTTTATTAAACCAATTTGAGTTACAAAACTTTCCAGTGTATAAGAGCATTATCCTATAGCATTTCTTTCTCTCTCTTTTTTTTGTCTAATTAAAAGGAACGTTTTAACCTTAATATAGTAAAACTACATAGAACAAAAAGTTATTAAGAATTATAGTAACAATATCCAATCCATTTGCATTTGACAAAGTTAGAGAAAATACTTAATTATCTATTTTATATTGGTGATCCTGAAGTTTTGTATCTAGTTTACTTTCTATTATAACTAAGGAAAACCATAACTATCTAGTCTTCCACCCCATCAAAGACCCCACAAAGATATAACATTACCTGAGTAACCAGGAAGTATATTGCAAGCAGCTTCCAAAAGTCTAGAAATGACAGAGACATCTGGCTGCCTGGACAATCACCCAAAGTTCTTCTGTAACATTGGGGCCTCTATCTTCAGCCTATAGGTCTAAAATATCTGGCAGACATTCTAATGAAGCAGGAAATTTGAAGGATTGTTCTACCTAGTTCACCAGTTGCTTTCCTCTGTGTCCTGCAGAATGTCTGGCAGTTCCTTCTGCGAAACAGGAACCAGAAGGACCATCCTGCCTTGTTTAGCACTGGACTCTTTGGGTTGGTAGGCCATGTGAACTGGCCACAGGCCTCAGGCCATGTTGGGCATCAGGTGAAGGGAGACACCAATGCAATGAGCTAGATAAAATTTACTAGGGAAAAGATCAATAAGGTACACTCATGACACAGAACAAAGTAGACATTGCTGCTAATCCATTTGTCATTGTCCTCTGTTCTGCTCAGGGGCAATGGGAGCTAACTTTCCTGCTCTGACCACCCAAGAAAGAGTGAACCACCTTTTGCCCACAAGTTTTTATCCTGTCACATATGCAGACAAGACCATGCCCTAGGGCTTGTCACCCCAGTACCAACAGATGGAATTCCCACAACATATCACATGAGACATCAGTATTGTACAATACAAGGTGCGGTGTTTGAATAAGAATGGCCCCCATCGGCTCATATATTTGAAATCTTGGTCCCCACTTTGTAGAACTGGTTGGGAAGGATTAGGAGGTGTGGTCTTGTTGGAAGAGGTGTGTCACTGAAAGTGGGCTTTGAGGTTTTAAAAGCCCATGCCAGGCCCAATCTTTCTTTCTCTGTCTGCAACTTACAGATTAGATGTGATCTTCAGTTTCATGCTTGCCTGCCACCATGCTCCCTGCCACAATGATCATGGACTGACTCTCTGCAACTATAAGCAAGTCTTGAGTTAAATGCTGCTTTCTGTAAGTTGCTTTGGTCATGGTATCTCATCAAAGCAATAGAACAGTTACTAAGATACGAGATTTGCTGCTGAATAATATCATTGGTGCTATTTCTTCCCTAGGGCCTGCTTAGTACCTTTTGGCACTATGAAGTCTAGCAAGCAGGGAAGAAACTTTCAGATTAGTTCTATCTGGATTTGTCTGTCCTGCAACAGTAGTGCTGCAGTGGTAAGATTTTGGCATTTTATTCTGCAGATAACTAAGATCAAGGGCAGTAGCCTATGTTGTTTGAGGTGGAGGTACTTTGGGGCCTCCCTGGCCAAGAAGTCATAGGGAGATACCCTATGCTTGGCATTATACATTCATGCAGTGTACTTGTCTGTGCTCAAACCATCTTAAAATATTTTTCAATTTGGCTAAATCGACATAGGATAAAACCATCATGAGCCAAATATCAACAAATTTCCGTTACTATGATAGCATGTCACACTAGCTTTTTACTGGAGCCTTGTATTATTTTAACACAATAAATAATAGTACTCCACCCATTTTACATGCAAGGAAACGAAACTTCATTTTATTCATAGGTGATTGAATGACTGGGAAAGCTGAGATTCTGCCCCCATTTGTGAATCTTCCAAACAGACCCCAAATGACTCACACCTACTGATCTTTAAATCTTTGCCCTTTTATCCCCACATTAAATAGGATGAACTTGAGTAATTAGTAAAACACTGAATAAATGATGATGCATGACCCTTGGGACTGGAAAAAAAGGCCAGGTGCGGTGGTTCTTGTTTGTAATCCTAGCAAAGGAAGGAACCAACCAACCATCCCACCTGAAATAAGAAGGAAGATAATAGGGGAAGTAGGAATTTGGAAGTGCAGAATAGCCTAGAAAAAAGGCTTTGAATTATGCTTAGCGCTTCTAGATACTGAAAGTGTCATCTAGTGGTTAAACTGAACCTTCAGAATTAGGATTTCTCCTCCTCCTCCTCCTCCTCCTCCTTTACTGAGACAGATTTTGCTCTGTAGCCCAAGAACACACTGTAGACCAGAGTGGCCTCAAAACACTCAGCCATCCTCTGTCTCCCCTTCCTGAGTACAGGTGTACATTGCCATGTTTTTTTTTTTTTTTTTTTTTTTTAAGCTACTACTTAGGGCAAGCTGATTTGGCATAAAAAAAATTAGAGGGTAAACCTGTGTTATTTGCTGACTGATGATTTGAGCTGGAGTTGGAGAAGATAAACAATAGAAACCAATTCTGGGAGGGCAAGGAAAATCCTGACCAGTGGGAATAAAATGGGGTGACACTCCTAAGGCTGTCAACATGAGGGAGAAGTAACATCATGGTCCCTTTGTTATTTTTAAGAATAAACATTCTTTTTTCTGCTCTTTCCAAATCTGCTCATCTCCCCAGTCCCCTTTAAAATAAGAAGTATGTGGACATTAAGGAAGTATATTAACCTGTTTATAGGCAGGGTTTTGTTTAGTCCTGGCTGGCTTCCAGCTTCATATTTAGCAAGGATAACCTTCACCTTCTGAATTCCAAGTTCTGGGATTACAGGCATGGTTTCACTAGGTAGCTCTGGCTGTTCTGGAACTCACTATATAAACCAGGCTGGTTCTGAACTCATAGAGATCTGTCTGCCTCTGCTTCCCTGGGATTAGAGGTGTAAGTTGCTATGCCAGACAAACCCAAAGGAACTGTAAAGAGGAAAAATAAGCTATGCTTTTAATATGAGAATATCTTGCCTTTGATTTTTGATAGTTATTCTTCCTAGTGTCTAAACTGGGTTTAGGACTGGATAGAAGAGGCACTGTTAGTGCTACTGTGACAGATTCAAGCCACCCAGTCATAGTCACTATCCCAGGCAGTGGAAGAGCCTTCTGGAATATTTGGTATCCTATGCTCATTTTATTTGTGGAGAATCTGAAGCCAGGAGAGTTCAAGTGACTGGTGGTAAGAGATGTAAATTGAGCAATTATAGTCACAAGGACACTTCTGTAGGTCTAAATAGGTCCTTTTTAGTGGGTTAACCTTTCTCATTAGTAAAGTGAATGTAGTGATTTGCTGGGGTTGATCGAGATTTCCATCCATGCAAATACAATCCACCAGCGACAGCAGCATCACCTCGGTGAAATCCTTTCTAAAATGTGAACTGATCCCCAGAGATCAGGGTTAGAAAGACAAGGTTGTTGGGCTTATCGACTTATTTTACACATTTATTTAGTGTGTATGGTGTGGGCATGCATTGAAAGTCAGCAGACAACTTGTGTAGTTTGTTTACTTCTTATTTCACCATGTGGGTTCAGGAGATGGAAGCTGTCAGGTTTGGCAGCAAGAGCCTTTACCCACCAAGCCATCCTATCAGCCCATCATTGACTTAGCTCTCCTTAAAAATTGTCCTTACCCTCCCAGAGGCCATTAGAGAGAGAGAGGCATCAATGCACTTTTGCAAAACGCACAAACCAACTTTCCCCAGAGGCCTCTTTTTTGTTTCTGTTCCCTTTCTCATTTTCCCGACTTGATAATAAACATTCCAGGTTCCCTCTGGGCATTTTTCGTGGTCTTGTCTGGCCTGCTGTGACCGTGACTCCATCCCAGGACTTGACCAAGGCTCCTTTAATAACTATGAAACTCCCACAGAGCCCGCACAGGCTGATCTCGCGTCTTTCTCGGGATGGGGGAACATTTCTTTGGAGGCATACCCGAGCTCTGAAAATGACCTGAGTTAGTGTGGAAACAGAGGGACTTGGCATAGCGTTTACAAATCCCTACTAGACCTAGCCGGCCGGCCCGGGGGCTGGCTGGCCAGACGGAGGGGCGTGGCTGCTAGGGGGCGTGCCCGGAGGGGGCGGAGCCTGCCGCGGTCAGGTGACCTCAGGGCGAGCAGCGTCGTCTGTGGTTCTCCTGCGGGAGCAGAGGCACCGAGGGCTCGACTGAACTAGCCGGGTCCGTCGTGGCAGCGCGGCTGCGGCCATGGGGGGCTTGAAGGACGAGCTGCTCAAAGCCATCTGGCACGCCTTCACCGCGCTCGACCTGGATCACAGCGGCAAGGTCTCCAAGTCACAGCTCAAGGTGGGTCCCCCCTGCTGGCGCTCCCCGGGGGAGGGAGGGGAACGGGACCCGTGGCCGTGGCCGCTGGGAGGGGTGGTTGGGAATGTGGCGGGGCGGCGGTCCTCATGCTTCCTGCTGGCCTCGGGCGGGTGCACTGGGGAGGGCGCGCTCCTCCTGCTCCCGCGACGGCTGGAGGTGAGCTCTAAGGGGCGCTGGGGGACCCGAGGGACTGGTCCGCAGACCTTGGGGCTAGTGAGAGCGCGTGCCGAGCAGCCCGGATCTTGCTGGCCCCCGGCAAAGGCCATTGCTTTTGTAGAGTCCTCGTCTGGGCTGCCCAAGACCCCAGAGTATGAGGTACATAAAGGAACACTTGTAAGTTGAGTAAACCCCAAAGTGGCACTCGGCCAGGAGAAATTGGCAGCCCCTTGAAGAGTCTGCGATATAGAAACAGACAAGAGCCATTCACAGGCATTTTTCAAATTTACACATTTTTTAAGTCTCTTCTGGGAAGAAGTTTCCGAAGATTGGGCTGGCTTTGTACGTTTTGTGCAGCAAATGAGGAAGTTCTTTTCAGTAGTGGCTTTTATGCCAGTAGGATTTGGCGTTCTCACTTGTTTTCCTTTTGATTTTATTCATTAAATCACAGCCTGGAATGGCCGATGGAAATTAGCCACATACTTTTACTTTAAAAAATTAATGTATAGGGCTTCTGAGAGACTGACGGCCCAGTGGTTAAGAGTGGCTGCTTTTCCATTGGACCAGAATTCCAATTCCCAGCACCCACGTGGGGCGACTCACAACTGCCTATAACTCCAGCTCCAGGGGTTTCTGATGCCTCTTGCCTCTGTGGGCAGCAGCACACACGTTTTCACATGCATGCACATAATTTAAAGACAACATTTTTAAAAAGTTAATAGGCATTTCTGGTGTACAGTTCAGTGAGTTTTAGCACATGTAGGAAGTCACTATCACTAACTAGGATTTCATCAGTTCCGTCTCACAAAGCTTTGTCGTCTTATTGCCCCATCTCCAACAGGTGGTAACCACTGATCTGCTCTAGTTTTTCTTTTTCTGCAGTCTGATATGAATGGGATCTTCTGTAACTGGCTTCCTTTACTCAGATAAATGCCTTAGAAATCAATCTTTCTTGTTATTGCTAGGTTGTTACATTGTATAGGTGTGCCATAGTTATTCACTTGAAGATTTATGTTATTTCTAGTTTATTTGTTATTCATATAGTCATAGAGCTGTATGACTTTGTTTTTACCTTACCTACTCTTATAATTTTTGTATGGTGTGTAGTTGAGTCTTGCTTTAAACCAGTCTGATGCTTGTCTTTATTTATTTATTGAGACAGGGTTTCTCTTTGTAGCCTTGGCTGTCTTATAACACCTGTCTTAGAGTATTTAGGCCATTTACATTTAATGTAATGATTGATATTGTTAGACTTAGGGTTGCTGTTTTATGATTTGGCTTCTGTTTTATTTATCTTTTTTTGTTCTGTGTACTTAGAATTACTATTTTGCCACTTCAAGGGAAAGGTAGAAAGAAACCTTATGCCATGTAAAAGCCATCCATTACCCTTTCTGCTTTGTGTGTAATTGTCATATTTATTACTCTGTATACATTGAAAAACATCACTATTATTATTTTTTAACTTTAAGTTACAACGTTTAAAGAACTTAAGAAAATAACTTATCTTTCCTCCGAATAGTCCCAGAAACCTCGATTTCGTTGGTGTGGTAGTTGAGGTTTCTGAGGTGTGATTTGTCCCATGTTACAATGTAAGCAGGAAGTAGATTAGAGCCAAGATTTTCACCTCTCTTTCTTCCTCTCTCTCCTTTTAAATTTTTATTTATTTTTTGAGACAGAGTCTCACTATATAGCCCTGGTTGTAGACCAGATTGGCCTCAAACTCACAGATATCATCCTGTCTCTGTCTCCCTAGTGCTGGGATTAAAGGTGTGAGCCACCATGACCAGCAAGATTTTATTTTATTATTTTTTAAAGATGTATTTTTTTAATTTATTATGTATACTGTATACAGAATAGGGCACCAGATGTCATTATAGATGGTTGTGAGCCACCATGTGGTTGCTGGGAATTGAACTCAGAACCTCTGGAAGAACAGTCAGTGCTCTTAACCTCTGAGCCATCTCTCCATCCCTGCCCAGCAAGATTTTAAAAGTCACTGTTTCTTAACATGCTCACCCACCTCCCCATCAACCCACTCCCCATTTTTCAATTGAGGACATAGATGAAATAAAATTCTATTACTTTCATTGTAAATTACTTCATTAAAAATTGGAGGAAAAGAACCTAGGGGAATTTTTTTTTTTTTAAAGCCCTAAAGAACTTCCATTTATTTAATGTCATTGTGTGTGGGTGCTTCCCTTAGTGTGGTCTGCATGTCTAGTGTGGATCTGGAGATCAGAAGACACCCTTCAGGAGTCATTTCTGTCTTTCCATTGGGTGGATTCCCAGGGTCAAGCTCAAATCATCAGGCATGGCAGCAAGCACCTTTAACTCACTGAGCCATTTTGCTGGCCCCTTAGGGGATTATTGACAGCAGCCTAGTCAGGAAGTGCAAAATCTCAGTTCATAGTTTCAGTCACATGCTGTTAGAACATCTGTGGAGTTAGTTGTGTTCCCTCTGTCCTCTGTCTACATAAGAGACTTTGGATTAATTCAGTGTATACATCTTGCTAGTGTTCTTGGAATTTTAATTTAAATTTCTTTTTGGTGCTTGAGTCTGTTTCATTGGTGAACAGCGTTTTGGAATGAATGTATTGGTTTAGTGATACAAAAAAATTTTGTCTTCTTAGTGTGTATAAAGTCCCATGTTAAGTTAATAAAAGATTAGTAGTCTTAGGCCTTTAGGATTTTTTTCTCTGTATTGGGGATGGAACCCAGCATGCTAGGCGAACAGTCTACCCCTGAGTTATTCCTCTAGCCCCATTTTTACTTATAAACTGTGTGTGTATCTGTGTATTATGTGTGTGTTCTTGTATGTGTGGGTATACATGGGTACTTGTTGTTTTGTAAAGAGGGCAGAGGGTAGCCTCTGGTGCCATTCTCAGGAATGCCATGTACCTCCAGCAGAAGGTCTCTTATTGGCTTGAGCTCATCAGTTAGACGAGGCTGGTTGGCTGATAAGCCCCAGGGAATCCTCGTGTCTCCACTTCCCAGTGCTGGGAGTACAAGCATACACCCACCACGCTTCCTATTTTCACATGGGTGCTAGGTATTGAATTCAGGTCCCCACATAGTTACTGACAGCCACATATACCTCACACAGCCTCTGCTTACTTACTTACTTACTTACTTACTTACTTATTATTATTATTATTTTTACTTTTGCATCACTGGAAATTGAACCCAAGGCATGCTGCATTCTAAGCAAGCTCTTATCACTCAGCTATACTTTCATCTCTATTTACATACTTATTTATTTATTTTAGTTTAACTTTATTTTTCTAAATAGACTCTTTCTATGTATCTCTGAATAGGCTGGAACTTACAGTGTAGACAAGGTCAACTTTAAATTTATAGCAATCTTCCTGATTTTCTCTTTGAGGTGCTGAGATAGCATGTGGAAACCATGCCTGGCTTATCTCATTTTTTTATTCACCAATTTATTTTATGTTTATTTATAGTGCATACTTTTGTGTGTGCACATACGCATGAACATGTGCTTTCTATGTTGTGTGAGGAGACCAGAGAACAACTCGGGAATCAGTTCTCTCCTCCCACCCTGTGGGCTCTGGACAGTGAGCTCAGGTTAGACCTGGGGCCAAGCACCTTTACCTCCTGAGTTATTTTTCTGGTCTACCGTCTCTCTCTTTTAATTAAAATTTTTTGTATTAAAAGATTTGTTTTTATGGGCTGGAGGGATGGCTCAGCGGTTAAGAGCACTGACTGTTCTTCTGGAAGACCTGAGTTCGATTCCCAATATCCACATGGCGGCTAACAACTGTCTGTAATTCCAAAATCTGACACTCTTACACAGTTATACATGCAGGCAAAACTCCAATTCACATAACAAATAAATGAATATTTTTTAAAAAGATTTATTTTTGTTTCTTTTATGTGTGTGGCCTTGTGTGAGTGCATGTGCCTAAGGAAGTCAGAGACATCAAATCCCCTGGAATTGGAGCTACAGTGGGCTAGTGCTAGTTACAGTGACTGGGTGCTAGGAACCAAACTCTGGTCCTCTGCAAGGACATACATGCTCTTAACTACTGAGTCATCTCTCTAGTCCTTTTTTAAATTTTTTTGAGACATGTTTATTTTATGTTTATGTTTTATGTGTATGTGCTTTGCCTGCTTGTATGTTCACCACATGTGGGTAGTCCCCTCAGAGGCTAGAAGAGGTCATAGGACCCTCTGGGACTTGAGTTACCAATGATGGTGAGCCATTATGTGGGTAGGGTACTGGGAATCAAACCTGGGTCCTCTGGAAGAACAGCTAGTGCTTTTAATTGTTGGGCTGTCTCTCCAGCCCTACCTTCATAACTAATAACCCAAACCAAAACAACTCGTTTGCTTATTACTGCTGTGTATGTGTGTGTGTATCATGTGCGTGTGAAATCAGAAGCGTGTGTACCATGGTATGCCTGTCTTCCTGGAGTCTTTTATTCCTCTCCACTGTGGGTTCTAGGGATTGAACTCCTGTCTTCAGGCTTGTATTTCTGAGCCATCTTGTTGGCCTACCTTTGTAACTTTTGGCACAGATACATGCATTCTGTAAATATAGAATGGATGCTTCTTGGGCTGGACGGTGTGCACAGTGCAGGTGATAGGGCTGTGAGACATAGGAGAAAAAGAAATAGAAGTCTCTGCTTTCAAAGAGTTTAAATTTTGGCATGCAGATTGAGAGGGTGTGAGATCATTAGAGAATGCCTATTTAGAGCCAACTGTGACGGCTTGATCGCAGCACTTGGGAGGCAGAGGCAAGTGGACCTGTGAGTTTTAGTCTAGCCTGGTCCACAAAGGAGTTCCAAGACAGCTAGGGTTGTTATACAGAGAAACCCTGTCTTGAAAAAACCAAAACCCAACCCCCATCCCACACCCTCAAAAAAGAAAAAAAAAGTGCCTGGTTATTCATTCTCTTTGCCCCCGCCATATAGACTGTATTGCTTAGGTAATTACAGTACTCTTTTTTTTTTTTTTTTAATTTACTTCATGTGAATTGGTGTTTTGCCTGCATGTATAACTGTGTAAGGGTGTCAGACCTTGGAATTACAGACAGTTGTTGGCTGCCATGTGGATGTTGGGAATAGAACTCAGGTCCTCCGGAAGAAAGTCAGTGTTCCTAACCATTGAGCTGTCTCTCCAGCCCTACCCTAGTCTTAAAAGACAAGTAGTCTAGCTAGAAATGGCTCACATGTGTAATCCCAACACTTGAGAATCTGGGGAAGGAGGATCACTGTACATTGAGGTAGTCTTGGCTATATAGTGAGCTCCATGGTAGCTGGAGGGCCTGTGAGCTCGCTCAGCTGGTAAAGGCACTTCCCCCAAACCTGACTACCTGAGTTTGACTATTGGGCCATAGTGAAAGGAGAGACGTGACCCCTGTAAGCTGTCCACTGACCTCCGCATGCACGCGGTGGATTGGCACATATATTGCTACATAAAATGTAGCAGTGGAAATAGGAGGAAACACGAACAGCAGAGATGTCACTGGATAGAAGATACTCCATTTGAAATATAAAATTCAGAGAAAAATTTAACAATGTAATGACATTATTTTGGTGTTGCAAATATAGACTTTCACTGGGGCTGGAGAGATAGATAGCTCAGTGGTTAAAGAACACTTTTGGCTTTTGGAGAAGAGCGGGAGTCAATTCCTAACAACACCCATGTTCATTGTGGCTTACATCCAGGGAATCCAGTGCTTTCTTCTGACCTCTGTGGGCTCCTGCATGCCCAGTGAACATATATGTATCCAGGCACACACATCTACACATAAAAACAAGCAAATAAATTTTAAAACATGGAATATATGTTTAAAAACCATGTGTGGCTTGCAAGTTGTGATAATAGCAGTTTTTCAGCATTGTCACAGCGATGGTTGTTAAATAAGTAGGGATAAGGTCACTGCAGGTCAGTGGTTTTACTGAAAGTTTTCAAAAGTCCCGTCCTCACAAATGAGGGAACCATTTCTGTCTACTTTAGAAGCCATCAGCTCTGTCCATTAGCCCAATTCATAAGTATATTGTTAAAAGGCAGCTCATTGTTTTATTCTAGTATTGATTTAGTGTTGTTTCACAGGTTAGAATACAGAGAGATACTTAAGAGACTGAGTTCAGTTTCTTAAAAGAAAAGTTTTTTAAAAAGATTTATTTAGGGGCTGGAGAGATGGCTCAGAGGTTAAGAGCACTGACTGTTCTTCCCGAGGTCCTGAGTTCAATTCCCAGCAACCACATGGTGGCTCACAACCATCTATAATGACATCTGGTACCCTCTTCTGTATACTGCATACATAAATAAAATAAGTAAATAAATTATTTACTTATTATGTATACAGTGTTCTGCCTGTATGTCTGCCTGCAGGGCAGAAGAGGGCACCAGATCTCATTATGGATGTTTGTGGCCACCATGTGGTTGCTAGGAATTGAACTCAGGACCTCTGGAGGAACAGCCAATGCTTTTAACTGATGAACCATTTTTTCCAGCCTTCTTTTTTTTTTTTTTAATTTTAATCATGGTGCTGGAGATACTTCAGCAGTTAAAAGTACTTGTCTGTCATTTCATCCCCACCCTCATCCCAGGTTCTCACCATGTAGCCATGGCTGCTCTGGAACTCATTGTGTAGACCAGAATGTTTCAAACTCAGGGAGATTCACCTGCCTCAGCCTTCTTAGTGCCCTTATTACTATTTTTAAATGTGAGACAATTTCCTGTAGATACCATACTTTAGGAGACCTTAGTAATCTGCCATTTGAAGGTCATAGTATAAGTTCTCAGAAGCCACAGTTGAAATAGGTTTGGGTATTTTGTTTGAAATAGAGGAAACAATTACTCTTCTACTATATTTTATTGGTATATTTATTTATGAGAGGTGTGTGAGTAGTCACAGTGTGTACACAGAGGTCAGAGGACAGCTTGGGAGAGTTGGCTCTCTCCTTTTAGATATGGGTCCCAGGGATCAAACTCAGCTTGTCAGGCCTTGTGACAAATGCCTTTCCCCACAGAACCATTTTGCTGGCCTCTGATTATTCTTTGTTCTATGGTTATTTAAAAACTACCATCACATTATTTATCATTTCATTGGTTGTTCCTTGCTAAGAATAATATGTAATGCCAGCACACGATAATAAAGGTTATTATTTAACTATTTAAGAGGAACTGTCATTGTTCATATGAACAAATGGCATAATATTTCTAAGGCTAAAAATAGACATTAACAAAATGAAAAGTCTCAGCTCTCACTAGTTTTCTGTCTTTATACTCCTTCCAGAGTTTACTGTGTATCTTAAATTAATGCTCTTATTGTTTGTTATATAGTGATTATGTAGCTATATATAGTGCTATAAAGTGTTTTTCTCTTAAATAGCAAGCTTGCAATATTTTTGCAGCTTCTATTATAAAGTTTAGTTTGCAATTATGGCTTAAGTGTGAATTACATGTTAGTGCTGGGAATGTCTTAAAATAAATGTACTGGCTTTGTTTCCTACTTTCTTTCTTTTTTTTTTTTTGTTTGTTTTAGAAGCAACTTTAGTGAGGATTTAAATAAAACTTACACAATGTGGGTAGTTTATATCTTATTTTCTCAATGGTAGATATTCATTCATGTTCTCCCCTAGTAGAGTCTTGTTCTGTAGCCCAGGTTGACTTTAAACTCAAGAGGTGGGATTATTGTAGGATTGAACCATTAGGGTCAAAAGATTTCAAATCAATTGATTTTTATTCTTCAACTTGGTGTTGGTTTGCATAGCTTTTGAATATTTTATATTTTGTTCCCACGCGGGCATCTGGTTTCACAAGTTTTAACATGGATTGTTAAAGTAATTGGCCAGGCAAGAGTAATCAGCTGAACACAAGAGGAAGCAGATTGCAGTGTAGGCCTTTGTGTGAAACTCACACAAAAAGGCCGTGGTTAATTCTCATGTACTTGGCAGGAACAGCACTGTGTTCCTAATCCTGCCCGCTGTGTTTTCTGCTAGCCATTGTGGTAAAGCTCTTTATCTTGGGAAACCAAAAATTCTAATTTTACAAAGCAAGGTTAGGGTATTCAGATCATAAGTGAGCTTCTCAGAAGTGTTGTAAACCAGCACAGTGTGGTCCCGTCTGCCACTACAGCCCTCTACAGTCTTGAGACCCAAGGATTGAGAATCAGAAGGCTGGCTTGGATTACATAGAGAGACCCTGCCTCATAGAAAAAAGTCTCTGTAAATAGTTTTAATATTTTACCAAAACAAAAGAGTAAAGATAGCTCTCTAAATAAAAAAGAACATCAGATATTTCTGAATCATGCAGTGGATAGGAGTGAGCCGTGAGTTATTTCTATCTAGTTCCTGTTCTGTGCTAGAAAATGGTCAGTGTGATAATTTGGAAATTTTGTGCTTAAATACATGTGGAGGGCTCAAAAAGAGAGCCATGACACCTTCTTTTGACCTCTCTGGGCACTAGGCACACACAGGTGTTCATATAAAGATAGATAAAATAGATAAATCTCTAAAACAATGCAAACTCTTGTCTTAATGAAGATAATACTAGAATTTCAGGATTCTGTGGTAAGCTCTTAAAACTGAGAGCTTACAGCCTTCCTGAGCCCTACTTCCTATTTCCTGTGGGACACAGTAATGAAGCTGCAGGACCTGCTTTCTAAGCTTGCCATCACTGGCCAGGTATCTCTCATTCCTGCCCAGTGGAGGGGTGTCCAGAACCTTCCTCCTGTCTGTGATCAGAACTGCCGGGTTCTCATCTCATGTTACTCCTGCCTCACAACAGAAACAGAAGGATAGTCGCGTCTCAGCACCCTTTATTTCTTCTCATCACGCTCTCACACTCTGATCCACTGTGGCCTGGAACTTTCTATGTAGCCCACACTGGCCTAAAGCTCAAGGTGATGCTCTTTCCTCAGCCTCCCCCTCCCTCTCAGTTGTGGTTTAGTCCTGAGCTAAAGGCCTAACTTTTCCCCTCAGTCCGCTTTTGACTCCAAGTCTTCTTGACACTGCGGTTCTCGGCAGCTGGGAAGAAAAGCATTCACTGGGAGATTTGCGTATATTAACTTTCTCATAGGAAGAGGAAGGTGATTTAGGAGTAAATGTCAGTAATTGGAGAACCAGTCTCCTTTACATTTCTAGGCCTCCTATATCTTTTCCTCTTTGGGATGAATCAGTTTTGTCGTGTTTGACTTGGATTAGAAGACTGGTATATGTGTGCATAGTGGACTAGCCAGAAATGACATGAGATATGTGACTTCATGGTAGAGTTCTTGTCTAGTATACAGGAGGCTTTTAGTTTCTGACCTCCTGTACCCGTTCCTTACTCCCCCCGCCCAAAGTAGTTCTTGTAGAAATAGCATTGGAAAGTATTACTTTTTACTGAATTGTGGAAAGAGGGGTACAGTCTGCCCTCAAGGAATATATCCCCAGCAGTTCTTTCTAACCATAGGATAATACATGTTCAGCAGGGTAGCTGTTACACTGGAGTTGAGACAGCTGGGGGCAGCTGATATGGTTCTCAGGGATAGACTGAGAACTGCTGTTTGATTCAGACTCTGATAGATTGGACTGCATTAAAATTCTGAGGACCTTTACTTGGGTGACTTTTCTGTTAATTTGTTTTCATTTATTTATTTTGTGGGTGGAGGGGAATGTGCGTGTATTGGCATGCACATAGAGATTGGAGGGCACCTTACAGGAAGGAGCTCATTCTCTTTTTCCACCATGTGGATTCTGGGAAATGGAACTTGGTTATGAAGCTTGGTATCAAGTGCCTTAGCCACAGAGCCATTGTTCAGCCTCTACTGCTACGTTTTATCTGTTAAATGGGAAGATTAAGATGTAGGGTACTTCTCCCTCCCCCTTCCTCCCTCCTTTCTTCCCTCTTTCTGTCTGTCTTTCTTTCCTTCTGTCTTTCCTTTTTTCTTTCTTCTCTCCTTCCTTTCTTCCCCCCTCCCCCTTGACAGGGTTTCTCTGTGTAATGGCCCTGGCTGTCCTGGAACTCCCTTTGTAGATCAGTCTGGCCTCTCATTTTTACCTTCTGTGGCTTCTGTTACTTGTGGTCAGTTATATCCCAAAATACCAAATGGAAAATTCTGGAAATAAAGAGTTCACAAGTTTTAAATAACTTGTTATAGTATATTGCATTTTGGGGAGCTGTTGGAATGTGTCCTCCCGAAGATTAGCCAGGAGGCTGGTCGGGAGAAGCCATACCACAGGCACCTTGTAGGAAGTCAGTAGGAAGGCAACAGAGGTGGACCTCAGGTCTGAGATCTCGCTCATTACTATACACTGTGGTACAGTTTTTCTCCTGGAGAAGAGCTACCTAATTTCTCTCTCCTTCTCATTTTGCCTTTTCCTTAGAAGTCTGTACCTGGTCTCTCCCACCCCATGCAGGGTCAACCCCAGGGCATCAGGCTTAAGGAATGAGACCACCTCACTAGGTCTCAAGCCTGAGGCTCGACAAACTCCAGCAGTGTTGATAACTAATAATTATGAAAGTTACCTGAAGTAGAAATTGCAGTTAAAAGTTCTTTCTGGAAGTATAGTAAAATACAAAGGTACACATATATGTAAAGGTGGTGGAGAAGAAGAAAGAATCTTGAAAAGTTTCAAGTGTCTTTGCCTTAGCAGTGTTTGCTGGCCCGGTTTCTCATGAAGCACTTGATTAGTGTTTTGGGGTTTGCATGGTCTTTAAGGATGAGCAGTGGTGCAAGTCACAGGTAAGAAACCTATTGGAATTCTTTTCTCACAGATGGATTTTCTTTCTTTTTTTTTTTTGAGACAGGGTGTCACTCTGTAACCTGGAGCTCTTTATGGGGTCCAGATTAACCTTCAACTCTTGGCTGTCTTCTGCCTCAGCCTCCTCAGTGCTGTAGTTAAAGGTGCACACTGTCACATCTGATGTGCGTATGCATGTATGCATTCATGTATGTATTATGTGTAATATATATAGTATATAAAATTTGGGGCAGACATACATGTTTTATGTAAGTAGAATCTTATTTTATGTGCTTCTGTGGCCTCCCCTCTTAAGCATTGTGTTGGAAACACCTTTCAGTATCATACCTCACAGGTACAAGTCCCACTCTTTATAACAGCTATAAAGTTATTCCATAGTGTTAATATATTTTGTTTTATTTTATTGTTTTTCATTCATAAATTTTTTTGAGATGTTTTTGTTTTTCTTCAGCCATGCTGCTAAACATGCTACAAAGTATAGGTCACTTCTGTCATCCTTGCTCCAATCAGTCATTGTCTATTCCTGCTTGTCAGTTGTACTGTGGTCGGGACAGTGTCTCTGATTGTCTAGCACCGGCCTTGGCAGGTCAAAGACTGAGTCTGTAAGCAGTTAATGTTGGTATAGCTGCTTAAGTATCTGATATTACTCAGCAAAAAGGAAGCTTATTTTAATCCATGTTAGTTAGGTTAAGCATGGTATCCTATTATCTATTTCTCCAGTGATTCATTTATTTTTGAAGTAAAGGGTAGAGATTGATCTTTTTGTAGTATACAGAAATAAACTCAGCTGAGCATGGTGGCTGCTGGCACACTCTGGT
>PVIH01000895.1:41612-137753 GCA_004025045.1 Sigmodon hispidus
AAAAAAAAAAAAAAAAAAAAAAAAAAAAAAAAAAAAAAAAAAAAAAAAAAAAAAAAAAAAAAAAAAAAAAAAAAAAAAAAAAAAAAAAAAAAAAAAAATCCAAGAAGAAGAACAACAGCTACAATAATAACCCTTCAAAACCAGCAAACATCAAAACAAAAAGCAATTCAGAGGACAACTGTCAGGTTGTATATATAATTTAGGGCTTCTCTTTGAGGAAGGGTCTCACTAGGGAGCCCTGGATGGCCCAGAACTCAGAGATCTGTCTGCCTCTGCCTTCTGAGTGCTGGGGTTAAATGTGAGTGCCACATACATAGCTGTAACTCCTTCAGTGCAGTTTCCTTGTAAAAACTACTACTAAACCATGTTTAAAAGGTTCTTTTAAATATTGACAGGTAAGGGTTGGTGAGACGATCAGTGGGTAAAGGTGCTTCCGCCAACCCTGATGGCCTGACTTCCGTCCCTGGAAAACACACACACACACACACACACACACACACACACACACACACACACGATGGAAAGGAGAGAACTTAGTCCCCAAAGATGGCCTCTGACCTCTCCGCTTCCTCCCAGGAAATAATAAAATGATGAGAGCCAATGAGGTGGGTCCCTGAAGGTGCTTCCTGTCAAGCGTGGTTCATCTCTGGGACCAACATGGTGAAAAGAGAGAACCAACTTCTACAGGTGTGTGTGACATGTACACCCCTCCGTCCCCACCCCACTCCCAACACACGCACAAATAATAAGAAATTTAAAATATAGAGAGATGTAAGACATGCCAAAAATCACATACAACAATCAGCTTTAGGCTTCAGTTGTCCATTAACCTGAACTTGGAAAATAGATTATATTTTTTAGTTTTCAGTTTCCTTTATGAGTTTTCTATCCATGCCCATTGCTTATTTTTCTATTTATATGTTCCTTTTTAAAAAAATTTTAAAGAGTGGTTTGGATATTGTGGCATTAGCTTTTTTGTTTGCTAGGGTTTTCTTTTTTTCTGGAAGAAACTTATGAGATGAAATTTATTAGTGTTTTCTACTAAGTTGTTAATGAAGTTGATGAATTGACCCAAAATAATTTATTAAAGGCTTTTCATTTAGAATGTAGTTCAGTGGCACATGTATACAGTGGTGCATTTTCCATGGACAGTGTTAAGACATGGTTGGGGTTAGATACACTGCCTTACTCTGTCTCTCGAGGTTGCTTCTGCTGGATCCTTCCTTGGCCGCATGCTGGTCATTTTGTAGCACACAGAGACAGTGATAGTAAGCTGCAGAAGTTGTCTGGGCTCCCACCAGCATTGGGAACAGAGTAAATGCTGTGCTGGACTTCAGGCACGGTGGCTTGGTGAAGATTTCCTCTAATTTATGAAGCATGACTTGTGCTGGAGGGAATGGGATGGGGTAGAAGCCATGTTTCTAGTAAGGACCATCATGTGGGACAGTTGCAAGACTTGGGTTCTAGTCTCTGCTTTGTTACATGTCACTGGGTGACTTAGGTCAAGTCTTGGGCCCCAGTTTTTTTTATTTATGATGTAAAAAAATAGAAAGCTGAGTGTGGTTGCTTACACCTGTAAACACCAGCACCTAGGAGGCTGAGACAGCAGGATTAAACTCTTCAGAGTTTAAGGTCTTCACAGCAAGATTCAGTTTCAAAACCAAGCCAGATCAAAACAGAAAGTGGACTTTTAAAAATACTGTCATTAATATTAAACTATTAAGAATTTTTACTATTAAGAGAAGTTTTAAAAAGAATTCCTGGGCTGGAGAGATGGCTCAGAGGTTAAGAGCACTGACTGTTCTTCCAGAGGACCTGAGTTCAATTCCCAGCAAAACCACATGGTGGCTCACAACCATCTATGATGAGGTCTGGTGCCCTCTTCTGTAAAACTGTATGCATAATAAATAAATAAATCTTTAAAAAAAAAAAAAAGAATTCCTTCAGCTGTCATTGAAAGCATTCTGGGTATTGCACAGCCTGTGCTGTGGGTGCGTGTGAGGATGAGAATGTCTGATCATGTGAGAGAAAAACTTTCGGAGTAGTGTAGAGTAAGAGTTGTGAATGGCCGGCTGGAGAGATGGCTCAGCAGTTGAGAGCACTGGCTGTTCTTCCAGAGCACCTGAGTTCGATTCCCAGCATCCACATGGTAGCTAACAACTATTTGTAATTCCAAGATCTGACACCCTTACACAGCTGTACATGCAGGCAAAACACCGATTCACATAAAATAAAACTAAATATTAAAAAAAAAAAAAGTTGTGAATGGCTTGGGATGCCCAGCTGGAGAAGAGACTAATTTGGGGGTTCAGGAAGGACTAGCACTTAGGTAGGAATGGAGATGAATGGACCTCACTCAGGGAAGCCCAAGAGAAAGGGGAGCTACGGGGTTTACCTAAGATCTGGTGTGTGAACTTTTTTGCAGAGTTTGTAATGTTTGTGCAAAGCCCCAGGAGAACCTGAGCCTGGGAAGGTGAAGTGAGCTGGCCTGGGGGAAGACTTAGGTATGGAGCTCAGATACTTGCTGGCTTAATTGTAATTCCAAGCCTAATTCTGTAGGCTTCTGGTGATGTTCAGACAATGTACTGTAAGTAACACTTGAAGACTTAGAAGATTTATTTGGTAAAAGTGTCTAGGATGGTAATTGATTTTTTTTTTTTTTTTTTTTAAAGGCTGGATAGGATGGAGATAATTTAAGAGAAGGCAGGTCTCACAGCAGGGCTAAGCAGAAGGAAAAGCCACTGGCAGAGGGGAAAAATGACTCCATGGGTTCAAGGGCAGGACCTCTAGTACACAATGCCTTTGAGGCAGGGCATAGTCGAGGTAGGAAATTGGTCATTCTGGCTTATTATTGTTAGGAAGAATTTTTTGGTAACTTGCCATTAGCTTGAAATTTTATAAATCAGACAGGAATTTTCATGTTTTAAAAAAGATGGCCCATTATGAATTACAGTTCTGTAATTGTGCTGCTTCAGAGAAGTGTTGGGAAAAGAGGTCCCCACCCCCTTTTCTCAACTGCTGAATCTTGCCCATTGCGCACATCCTGTAAAGGGAAGCATGTGTGCCTGGGGGTGCCTGGGGGTGCATTTCAAAGAACCCTTTAGAATCTCTACATCTTTGGGAGGGAGGAGGGTGAACCTTCAGCAGTGGTGTGTGTGGTAAGTCTCTATTTAGTCGCCCACCATCCTTGATTTTATTTTTATGATAGCTGGGACAAAAATGCAAGCCATACACAGCAGCTGTGCACACAGGTCATCTCAGAGCAAGGCCAGAAACAGATTGCTATCAAGGGCCCAGAGAGATGAGTTTCTGGCATGGACGTGGATTTTTTTATTGTATAACAATGATTTATTCTTCAGACGAGGGGACAGAGAGCAAAGTTGCTTAGCAATCATGTGGGTGCTAAAAGAATGGCCTTTGGAGGAACAGGCATTTGAAGTGGGATAAATTCAGCTTTTTCAAGCAACTTGCAAAGACTCGGATTAGAGCAGCTCATGGCAGTCCTTTTACAAATTAGGGACTTGTAGTCTTTTTGCTTCTGATTGCTTTTGTTTGATCTGTTTTTCTGCTTTCTCATGTGGAGAAAGGGGCTGATGCTTATGGGAGTGGCTTCCTCATAAGCCTGTGCTGAGAGAAAAGGGTTTCCACACAGACTGGTTCTAGGTTTGTAGTAGTTTTTACCACAGGGCTTGACTCATCTCTGCTGAGTACCAATCATCTTGCTGGGCCCTGAGGAACTGACTGGTGGGGCTAAGAGGATACTAGCTCACCCCTGCAGTGTAGACACAGCATGCACATGTTTTTGGAGTTCTCTTCCTTTGGCAAGGCAGCCTACCAGGAGAGAGACTGTGGCAGAACAGGAAGAGACCAGAGTGATGGGTTTCTGTTCTAATTCTAGTATCATGACATGCAAGATGGATTTGGGGCACACCTTCTAATCCTCAGATTTAATGTCTTCGTTTGTCAAAGTAGCTGTAGTCTATAGTGGATGGTATGGGTCTGCTCTAAAAGGCCCAGGTTACTGTTGGTGTTTAAGAAACTTTCTGATCTTTTATTAGCTTGTATTTTGGATATCAGAAGTTTTACTTTTTTTTTTTTTTTAACATGTATATGTGTGTACATGAACATGTGTGTGCTCATGGATGTGGAGGCTAAAGGAGAATCTTGGCTATCCTCCTCAGGAATATTGTTGATGTCTTTTGAGACAGAGTCTCATGTTGTCTTGGTACTCACAAATTAGAATTGACTGGCTGGCCAGCAAACCCCAGGATTTTCTGCCTGTCTGGTTCCCCGCTTTCCCCCAGGGCTGGGATTACAAGTGTCATCATCATGAGCAGCGTTTTTTGCATGAGTTTGGCAATGGAGCTCAGATCCTGATAGCTGAGAGTTTACTGAGTGACTTCCTGAGCCCTAAATTTTGATTTCTTTATACTTTTTTAAATTAAAGAAACAAAAACCAAAAGTGAAATATTGTGTAGGCTTTTTAAAAGAATTGTTGACAAAAGATACTTTAAGAGCTTTTCATTTATCTTGTATTAATTTTTGTTCTTAACCTCTCTGAAGACTACCTTTTTTTTTTTTTTTTTAAAGCCTTACTGTTTAATTAAAAAAAGAAACAATAGCAAAGCTGAACCATTGACTTAAATGATAGCTCTTTTTGCAGAATTTATTCATGAAATGAATTTGGATTAACAATTAAGCATTGGGGTTTTTTTTCTTCCAAAGTTTAGACTTAAGCCCAGCTCCTGATTTTTTTATTGAGGATACTGAGACCAAGCCAGCCACATCACCCAAGGCCTGGGTCTCCTCCAAGTCCTTGTTACGATAGCGTGATTAAGTGTGGAAAGGTTGTTACAAAACTACCTGAGTAGTTGGAGGTAAACACAGCTGTCCTTGTGTTTGCTAAGAGTGCTTGCTGTTCAGCTGTTCAATGCTGAAGACTAGCATTCTCATCAAACTCTTCAGGATCATGGGACAAACGGGGCCCCTCCACATACAAACAGTAAGCTCCCCCCCCACTTTTTTTTTTTAAAGTAGGGCAAACTGATCAGATTTATTAGGGAAAGTGAGAATTCCTAAGTGTGGGAGGGACTCTGTGAGAGGAATAGCCAGGAATAGCATTCTTTTAGGGAACTGAAAAATCAAGTTTATTACTAGACAGTGCTGGACATGAGATTATGAAACCCGAGTTCTGGGCTCAGTTCTGTTTACTTACCTTAGACAAGAAAATCCTGTTAAATCTCTTTGAGCTAGTACTTCCTGTTTCAAAGATGAGGATAAGGTGGTGTCGAGGGCCTAGGGCAGGACTTTCAGTGGAGAATCCACATGCAGGAAATAGGGTAGGCATGGGAGAAATGGTGTTTTCTGAGGGCTTTGCTTTTTTTTCTTTTTAATTTAATCTTATTTAAGGCAATTTTTTAGGTTCATTCACTTTATTTTGTGTGTGAGTGTTTTGCCTGCATGCATAACTGTGCACCATGTGTGTGCTTGATGCCAAAGGAGGCTGGAGGAGGGCCTTGGATCCCTTGGAAATGGAGTTATGGATGATGGGAATCTCACCTGGGTCTGCAAGAGCACTGAGTGCCCTTAACTCCTGAGCCATTTCCTCCAGCTTGACAGTTTTGCTTTAATCAGCTATTTTTATTTTTTACATCATTTTACTCCATATGGTGTGTTTTCTGTTTGTCTCTTGCTTCTTGCTACTTAAAAGTAACCCTTATCTTTTTTTTTTTTTTTTTTTTTTTTTTTTTTTTTTTTTTTTTTTTTTTTTTTTTTTTTTTTTTTTTTTTTTTTTTTTTTTTTTTTTTTTTTTTTTTTGAGGGGGTTGGGTCTCAGATCTCAAATGTCCCAGTCTGGTCTTGAACTCAGCATTTGGTTGTGGATGACTTTGAACTGATTAACCTGAGTCCACTTTTAAGTGCTAGGATTATAAACTGTGTGTAGTGTATGCCAGGCTGAGCATCAAACCAAGGTCCTTGTGCATGTTAGCAAAGATCTCTGTCAACTGAGATGTATTGACAGACCCCCCCCCCCATTTATCCTTTTAAAGTTGCGTGTGTGTTGTGTGTGTGTGTGTGTGTTTGTGTGTGTGTGTGTTTGTGTGTGTGTGTATGTATGTGTGTGTGTGGTGGTTTATATGTGTGTGTGTATGTATGTGTGTGTGTGGTGGTTTATGTACACATGGGTGCATGCACATGTGGTGATCCAAAGTTGATGTTAGGTATCTTCATTAATTGCTCTGCATTCTGAGCCTCGAACCAATTCCAGCTCAGCTAGTTTATGCAGCCAGCTTGATCCCTGGAACCTTGGTCCCTGACTCCTGAGTGCTGAGATTACAGGCTGCTGCCATAGGGCAGGATTTATAAGCTCATGTGCCTATACCCTGCTTTTTTTTTTTAATATGGGTGCTAGAATCTGAACTCAGGTCCTTACGTCTGTGCAGCAAGCTCTCTGAGCCATCTCCTATGCCATGATTAGATAATTCTTCCTTTCTTCCCTTCCTTTTTTTTTTTTTTTTTTAATTTTTAAAGGAGCTGCTGTGACTCCTTGTCTCTGTTCCTGGCCTCCCATCAACCAAGTCCATTCCCTCAGAGTTATTAGCTTCCTTAGTATTCTGTCAGAATCTTTTATTTTTTTCCTGATCTTTCATTTATCTTGGGACACTTGAATACTATACCCTTTTAAAAAAAATGTATTTTATCTTAGAGATGTTTTCATATCAGTACATAGTGAACTTCATCATGATTTTAACACTTTATAGACATACCATAATTCAGCCAGTGGTTGGGGATTTTTACTTGGTAAAGTCCCAAGTGATTATGTTTGGATGATCTCAGCCTGATATGAGGACTTTTCTTTGTCATTTAAGCACTCTGCAGTCTTCACATGGATTGTTCAAAACCTCTTTGGAGTGATTAGGATAAACTTGGTAGAAAGAAGAAAAAATATGTTTAGGATTTGCTGACTGTGGTGTGCAAGGCTGCATGAAATCCCCACTGTGTTCCTCTCAGAGGCTCTGCTGGCAAGTACAGGATCTGTTTGAGGAACGCAGCCTGCTTTTGTAGGACTGGTAAAAGTTTGCATTGCTGGGCTTGTGACCTTTAGTAAATTGACTTCCTTAAAGCTGGTAGAGCGTGTACAAAAGGATATCTACACAGATGAAGCCTTGAGAAACAAAACCAGTATAAAAAGAAGATATGCAAATGTTCTTTTTATAGATTAAAACTTTTTTTAAAAATATTTATTTTTATTTTATGTGAATTGGTGCTTTGCCTGTATGTATAACTGTGTAAGGATGTCAGATCTTGGAATTACAGACAGTTGTTAGCTGCCATGTGGATGCTGGGAATTGAACTCAGGTCCTCTGGAAGAACAGTCAGTGTTCTCAACCGTTGAGCCAACTCTTCAGCCCCTAGATTAAAATTTTTAATCTAAATAATTCTAACTGAAAATAGGTATATGCAGAAGGTGACTTCCTTAATGAAATTGAAGATGTTACGTAGAGGAATGTGACTCCTTTTTTTTTTTTTTTTTTTTTAAAGTAAGACAGGATTTCTCTGTGTAGTCCTGGAACTCACTCTGTAGACTAGGCTGGCCTCGAACTCAGAGATCTGCTTACCTCTGCCTCCTGAGTGCCGGGATTAAAGGTGTGATCCACCAGTGCCCAGTGAAAGTGGCAAAGAGTAGTTATATGTTTAGTATTGAACAAATAGGAAATATATTAATCTGGGATTCGACACCTAGGAAGGTTTTACAGCAGTTAAAGAGAGTACAGTCTTGCCTTTGTAATGTGACCGGCTTGGAGTGTACAAATGAAATGGAATGTTCTGGAGTTTTAATTTAAAACTTGAAACAGCTGAGTTTGCTGATTCTGTTATGGATGCTGAAGTGTGCATTTAGGGTTATTGCATCTAAGCAGTGGTCCTTTGCGTGTACTCGGGGGTAACAGCTGTCTTCCCCCCCCCCTGCTTCTTGTCTCTTGGTGAGGATAGAACCCAGGGCCTCTGCACACTAGGCAAGCACTCTACCCCTGAGCTGCATCTCCAGCTCCTAGATTTCTTTTTCTTTGTGTATCTGTAATTATTTTTCCTTTTTGATTTTGAGACAAAAGTTACGTCAATCTGGCCTGAAACTTGTTGCCCAGACTGACTACAGTCTTTTGCTTAAGCCTCTTAAGTGCCAAGTGCTGGGACTACAGATGTGTTATGGCTGACTGACTGTTTTGTGTCTTTTTATAGTGATGCTAAACTTGGCCTAAAGTCATAAAAATTTAGAGATATTAGTATACTTAGAGGTTAATAATTAATATTTGATGTATTCACATATTAATGTGGTTCTTTCTATATATAATAAATGGGAAAACTTGCATCCAGAGCAGTGGTGTGTTGTCCAGGTTGGTCGGACATCTCCAAAATGCTTTATAGCCTTTTTGCTAGGCTCTTTCTGTAAACAAGTTCCAATGACCACACTGCATGACATGGGGAAGCGTTTGACTTTGAACACATTTGCTATTGCTCCCTTTTCGTCCTTAATGTGAACCAGTTAATAAAAATGACCTTGAAGGGAGCCTGGCTCATAGCCAGCAAATGATATATAGCATGGCTTGACATGGAACAAAACCTGGAGGAATGTAATACATAGGGTACTCGAGCCACACCCTATGTTTGCTAGATTATTCTTGTCTTCTACTTAGGGCAGGGACTACACACTAAGGGGTTATGCGGTAGTAAGTGGTGTCTTTATATATATATATATATGTATATATATATATTTTTTTTTGTTTCCCCTCTTAGGTTCTTTCTCATAACCTGTGCACGGTGCTAAAGGTTCCACATGATCCTGTTGCCCTTGAAGAGCACTTCAGGGATGATGATGAGGGGCCTGTCTCCAACCAGGGCTACATGCCATATTTAAATAAGTTCATTTTGGAAAAGGTAGGATGCTAACCTTTTCTTACCTACAGCTTTGCTTGCCTTATGTGCATCAAGTGGACCGAGGCAGCTCTTATTGGTAAGCACATTAAGAAGCTGGTATAGCCGGGCAGTGGGGGTGCACACCTCTGATACCAGCATTTGGGAGGCAGAGGTTAGCAGTTCTCGGCGAGTTCAAGGCCAGCCTGGTCTATAAAGTGAGTTCCAGGACAGTCAGGAGCAAGGACTGTTAAACAGAGAACCTTGTATTGAAAAACCAAAAAAAAAATATGCTGGGTACATGATGAATCTCTGTGAGTTTAGGGCCAGCCTGGTCTACCTTCAAAGTGAGTTGTAGGACAGCCAGAGCTGTAACATAGAGAAACTCTGTTTTGAAAAAAAAAAAAAAAAAAAAAAAAAGAAACTGTGTTGTTGGGTTCCTCAGGTGAGGGGGTTGAGTCAATGACACAAACTCCAGAAGTTAGTTGAAAAGCAAAGGACTAATTTATTTATTCAACAATGGGGGAAACTCTTATATACCCTCTTCCCAGTACCCAGGCTGTGTTATAATCTGGTGTTATTGCATGGCTGCACTTGATTGGCTGGGTACAATCAGGATATCTGACAGTGTCTGTTGGTAGGCTGATTCCAAACAATCAGGAACATTGGATAGAGGCTGTTGGTAGACCCTCAAGTAGTCTCCAGGTTGGCTCACAAGGAAGTGCATTATCTGCATGCCTTGACAGTTGGTTTGAGCCAATTTCCTTAACTCTATGGACTGTCCTACTACAAAGCTGGATATGGTAGCACATACCTTTAGTCCCAGCGCTCAGGAGGCAGAGGCAGGCAGATCTCTGAGTTCGAGGCCAGCATGGTCTACAGAGCAAGTTCTAGGACAGTCAAGGCTACACAGAGAAATCTGTAGGCAGAATTTTCCTGTCCCAGCAGCTGCTCCCAAATAAATGCAGAGGCTTAATATTATTTATAAATGCTCAGCCAGTAGCTCAGCATTTTTACTAGCTAATTCTTACAAATTTAATTTTTCCATTTCTAATGATCTACATTCTGCCATGTGGTATTACTTTTCTTTCTTGCACATCCTGCTTCCTCTCTATGTCTGTCTGGCAGCTCTTCTCACTCTACCATTCTTCTTCCCAGTGTCCTTAGTCTTGCTAAGCTTATCCTGTCCAGTGTAAAGGAATATTCCATAGAAATCCTGTCAAGCTGGATGCAGAGGGAAGCCTCAGGAGATAGGAAGGAGTTAGGCTAAGCTTCTGTTCCTCTTTTCTTCCTCTCTCAGGCTGACACTTCTGTAGTTAGAAGTTTTTTGATTTGTCTGGGCTCACGGCAGGCTGACAGTTATAGGCCAAACTTCTTTTTATTTACAAGTAATAAAATGTGTTTATAAATTATAAAACGACATTTGTTGTAAAAGGTTTCTGGCCTGGACTTTCAGGCCTAGCCCTGAGGTTCTGGCCCACAGACCTGCAGATCTGCAGTCCTACAGAGACACACAAAGGCTTACATTAATTTTATGCTGATCGGCCTGGGGCCTAGGCATATAGCTTGCTAACTCTTTACCCTTAAACTAACCCATGATTCTTATTCTGTTCAGCCATGCGACTTGGTACCTTTTCTTAGAGCAGCATTTCAGCTTCTTTCCTCTGCTTCTGCTGACAACTCATCTGGCTCTGGCATCTCTGCTCTGTTCTTCCTTAGTCTATTAGCCCAGTCCATACTTCCTGTCTGCCTCTGGCCAATCAGCTTTTTATTAAACCAATATGAGGGACATAATCTCACTACAGACATTTTACATTACACTTCTAGGTTGGTTCCCAATTTGAAGTAAAAGAAATTTGTTTGTGTTACTCTGTCTATATTCTCTTGGGATGCTTTAGTTATCCTGGAAAATAATGGTTTTCTAGGTGCTGGCATTGGCTGTTAAAGAATGAGTGTGATGGAATTAAATATGAATACTAAAGGAGATGATAATTTAATAATTACTGTGTAGATAACACACATTAAAGTTCATCCTAGACTTTTCAAGAGATTTCTTGAAATCTTCCTCAGGGTTGTATTCTGAGATGTACACTAATTCCTTTGCCTATTGCTCTAACCCAAGTACCCAACAGGAAGCAACTTAAAGAGGGAGATACTTACTGTGGTTCATGGTTTAATGTGATAGAGTCTATCATGATGTGGAAGGCTTAGCAGTAGAAGGGGCTAGGGGATGTGGCAGCAGGAGTATGAGGCTGCTTGCTCACATCTGGGCAGACCAGGAAGCAGATTAGAGAGAGGAATGATTGCTAGAGCTCAGCTCATTTTCTCTTTTTCCCCCCTTTTCACTAAGTCTAGGACTAAAACATGTGGTGCCACTCATATATCTTCCTTCAGTTGTGGGATGGTGCCACTCACGTAAGGATGGGTTATCTTTCTTCAGTTAATCCTCTCTGGGAGCAGCATTACAGTTATACCCTAAGGCAGCAATTCTCAACTGGTGGGTCATGCATGACCCCTTTAGGGGCAGCATATCAGATACTTACATCATAATTCATAACAGTAGCAAAATTACAGTTATCAAGTAGCAACAAAATAATTTTGTGGTGGGGATCACCACAATATGACGAACTATATTAAAAGGTGTCAGCATTAGGAAGGTTGTGAATCATTACCTTAAGGTATATTTGAATGCTCTGTATCTTAAATTTTGTTTTTTTTTTTTTTGTTTTTTTGAGACAAGACCTCTCTACGTAGCCCTTGCCGTGTAGACCTGGCTGGCCTCAAACTCACAAAAAATCCCTTCATTTCTGCCTTTTAGAGTGTTGACATTAAAGGCATGAATTACCATGCCCAACCATGATCCTAAAATTATAGATAGTAGTTGGGTGTGGTGGTAAATGCCTGTGATCCTAATATTTGGGGAGTAGATATATGAGGATCAAGAGTTCAAGGTCACTCTCAGCAGTACAGTAAGTTCAAGACCAGCCCAAACTACATGAGCCCTATTTCTAAAATCAGAACAAACAGAATATTATGAGACATACTGAGGAATTCTCAGAAGTCAGGAAATTGCTTTGTTTTTCAGTATCAGAATTTATGTGGGCTGAGTCAGTGGCAGGGACATGGTCCACTGGCTTAATATTCTGAAATGCTGTGCCCTGTTACTGTATTTTGTACCCTTTGATGTAATCTATTTTTAGGCTTGAATTTTAAGTTTTGAAACACTTTTATAGTCTGATAGTTTAAAGTCCTGTAACTGGGGAGAAAAGAAAGAATTATTGAAAAAGTCCAAATTGAACCACTAAATTTGGAGCAGAACTCTGCCATGGAGCCAGTAAGGATGTGCTAAAATAGTGAACCCCTGTTCCTGGCCACCTGGAGTGGAAGCATGCCATCCTGCCATTCAACGAAAGCAGCAGGGTTCCCATGCTGTGGGGTTAAATCAGCAAAGATTAGCATCTTGTTTTGAAATTTGGTTTTCTTGGGGGGGGGGGGGAAAGCCAATAGTGTAAGAACTGCTAGAAGGAGATGTGAGGGATTACTGTTCTTATACAGTGAGAATATAAACTTGTGATTACACTTGTTAGATGTTTGTTCCCATTCATGTGGCTTTAGCATTAACCCTATGAGCACAAGTGGTTTAGCTGATACAAAGCAATCGATTAAAATAATTTTAGAATTACATTTTATGTATTTATTGTCTGTATGGGGAATGGGAGAGGGTGCTCTTGTGGAAGTTTGTAGAGGTTGGCTTTTCATTCATTATGTCTGGGATCTGGGGATAGAACTCAGGCCTTTAGGCAGCAAGCACCCTTATCCCTGAGCCAGTTTGCTGGCCTGTAAGTACATTTTTAACTCAAACCGTTTAACGTCTCCCAGCAGTGTGTCTTTAACTGTACTCTTAAAGACAAAGTCCTCTTTTTCAGAATTATTACTATTATCTACATAGGGGAAATAATGGTGGAAGGCAGGGACGGAGTTACTTTGAAAACTTCCCGATAATCTCAGACTGTCTCAGCTTCCATCCCGTTATCTCAAGTGCTTTAAGCTCAAGTCTCTTTAGTGTTGGTGTTCATTGGTTGCTTTCTCTAAGTCTTCTGTTTTTGTTTGGGAGTATTATTACTCCTGAGTAGTCTAGGGCCCTGAAATGCATTCATTATAATAAAACCTGCTTTGCAAAAGATAGTTTTTATGTTTGGCTCCTTCGTTTACTTCTGGATAGTCTTTTTCTGATGCTTGTCACACTGATAGAATTTACTTCCAGCTTTTCTGAGACTTCAGGTGGCTAAGCAGTCTGTTGTTTTTTTACCAAATATTTTGCCTGAGTGTTAATTTTGTTAACACTTTAGTGTTAGGATTTAGAATCCCAGTTTTGTGGGCTTTCTTCTTCCTGTCTCCCTCCTCCTCCTCCCCTTCCTCTCTCCCTGTCCTCTTCCTCTTTTTGAAACAAGATTCTATACTTGAATTACTTGATGGTAAATAATTGAAGGCTTTGGTCAGCTATTACTTTAAAAACGAACATTTTATTTTTAATTAGCTTCACAAAGCAGTAGTTCTGCCTCAGCATATCTTGAGACGTCTCACTCATGAGATTTATGGGCTTGCTCTTGTCAGCTCTTTCCTTTGGGTATTAAAGGTTCATCTGGGCCACATTGGGAAAGTCAGCAATCCATTGGTCACATGCCACGTTCACATTGGAAATGCATGGGTTTCCAGCAGAATCCACCTTGTATGTTCTCTTTGTATTTTGGAAGCATAGAGAGGAGCACAGCGTATCTACTCAGTGTTTTCTCTGAAGCCTCCAGCTTTTATGCTCTACTGTTCTAGTCCCACATTTCTGCAGTTTTTCCTTTTCTGTACTTCCTTAACGTGTGTGGTGCTCAACATTTCTTGCTTGAAAAACCTGTTCTTTCTTCCTTCCTTCCTTCCTTTCTTTCTCTTCTTTCTTTCTTTCACTCTTTGTTTCTTTTGTATATTCTTATTCAAGCTCCCTAACCCTAACCCCCTCCAGTCACTCTCTCTTCTCCACATCTCCCCATCTCCTCCCCAGCAAGGGCAGGAGGTCCCAAGGTCACAATATGGCTTAGTTCAGCATCCACTCCTGGCAGATCCAGTTTCCTCACCCCAACATCAAGACTGAGTCAGGTGTTCCTCTAGAGGGAATGGAAAACCTGTTCTTTTTTAAAGGTTTTTTTTTTTTTTTTGGGGGGGGTAGAGTTTCTGAAATTAAAAAAAAAGATTTCTGTGCATGAGTTTTTGCCTGCTTGCGTGTCTATGTATGTACCACATTCATGAAGTGCCAAAGGAGGCCAGAAGTCATCAGACCCCCGCCCCTTCCAGCCTGGAGTTGCAGATGAGGATGAGTTGAATTGGGGTCTTTTAGAGGAGCAGCAGGTGTTAACTACTCAGTGATCTTTCGAGCCATTAAATCTGTTCCTAGGTTTCTTTTATTATTGAATGACTGTACATTTGACTCTCAAAATTTCTTATCGTAGAGTGTGAATTGTATTGTTTGTAAGCATTAGCCTAGGCCTTTTCTTGTTCTTTCTCACTGGATCTGCCTATGTTTTAAAGTTAAGTAGGTTTGTAAACGTTTTTATATTAGATGTGTGGGTGTTTTGCCTGTACATGTGTCTGTGCACTGTGTGTTCCTGATACCTGCAGAGGCCAAGAAGAGACCTCCTAGAACTAGAGTTTCAGAGGATTATGAACCACCCACCATATTGATGCTGGAATTCAAGCTCTTCCCTCTGGAAGAGCAGCCAATTCTTTTAACTGCTGATCCATTTCTCCAGCCTGAAAGTTAAGTAGTTTGCTACAGTGACCAGATTGCCTTCCAGAGAGATTTTCATCATATTTATGTATTATAGAGGGATATGCACTTTCCTATCTTTTTTGGAGGGAAAGGAGGTGATTTGAAACAGGTTTATGTAGCCCAGTCTGACCTCAGACTTGCTCAGTTGCCAAGGATGACATTGAACTCCTGATTGTCCTGTCTACCTCTCTAGGGTTTGGATCACAGGCATGCAGCACAATGTCTTGCTGAAGGCCATGGGCTATTGAGTGAATAAGGGGTTTCTTTCGTGCTGAGATCCACCAATGACTTTATGTTCCTGAACACCATGACTAGCACAGTAAATACAACAGCAATGTAGTTTGAAGAAATAACATGTTTAAAAATAGCAACGTTGTTGGCACAAAATTCTCATTCTGTGCAATCTGCCTATTTAACCTTGTAGTTTGGTGGTTTTTAGTATGGCTAGTTTTGTATAACCATCACCACAACCAATTTTAGAAAATTTTTATTCCTTTCCAAAAATGTCTCATTCTACTAGCATTCATAATCTCCTCCCCCAAAGCTCTAGACAAGCTGTAGTCTATACATTTGCCTATTTTTGACATACATTATTAATGGAATTATTCTATGTCCCACTTTTGTGTTTGGTGTCAGTCACCTCGTCTGTTTTGAGGCTTATCCCTGGAACAATTTTGCTTCCATTTTTATGGCAGAATCATATTCTTCTCTCTCTCTCTCTCTCTCTCTCTCTCTCTCTCTCTCTCTCTCTCTCTCTCTCTCTCTTTGAGATAGGATTTCTCTCTGTGTTGCTCTAACTGTCCTGGAGAATCATATTCTTAAAATTTTCAAAAAAAATTAGTTTAGTTTTATTTGTGTGTGTGTACGCATGTGTGTATTGAAGCAGGTGCTGTATGTGTGTATACGTGCATGTGCATGCAAATACCCGCAGAGTCTAGCAGAGAGCATCAGGATGTGCTGTACTGGCAATGGAATTTGGGTTTCGCTTTAAGATGCCAGCGCAGTAAGTGTTCTAACTCAGAGAGCCTTCAGTACCCCTCCCCAAACATTCTCTCACAGACATAGCATGCTTTATCCCCACCTTCATCAGCTGGTGAACATTTGGGCTGTGCACTTCAGTGTGATGATGGCTTTGACCTTTTCTCTGTTCCTCTAATTACTGAGGCTCTTCCTGCTTCCTCTATGCCAGGCATTCACTCAGAACACAGTCAGCTCTTGTCCTCTGGTCACTTCCTCAGGTAGTGCCCCACCCTTTCAGAGTGCTGGAATTCTCACAACATTCTGTGCTTCTCCCTTATTGTCTGTAGTGTTGGGGATCTGGTTCAGCCTCTGGAGTGTGAGTTCTGTGCCAGCAAGGTCAGCTACAGTGATTGGTACCCAGTAAATGCTTACAACTTATTTGTTTGTTGTTTTTTTTTAAAAGACTCCGTAGCCCAGGCAGGCCTATGGTATTCTTCCTGCCTTATTCTTCCAAGTGCTGGTATTATAGACATTGAGCTACCATAAAACTTTACAACTATTTAAGCAGATGAGCAAATGAGCACTGCCTATTTGACAGAGAGGATACAGATGTGAATAAAATATGGCCTTCTATCAGAAAGAATTCATGATTTGTGTGTGTGTGTGTCTGTGTGTGTGTGTGTGTGTGTGTGTATGTGAACTAGAGCAATGATTTTCAATCTTCTTAATGCTGTGACCTTTTAATACAGTTCTCCATGTTGTGGTGACCCCCAACCATAAAATTATTTTCATTGCTACTTCATAACTGTAATTTTGCTTCTGTTATGAATTGTAATATAAATATGTGTTTTCAGGTGGTCTTAGGTAACTTTACCCCTGTGAAAAGAGGTAATGGGGCATGGTTGAGAACCCCTGAATCAGAATAATATAGAGCTTGGACTCAGGAAGGAATTTGAAGGTTGAAGTGTGTGTGCCTGTTGGTTCTTGCCTTCCATTTTTCTTGAGTCAGAATCTCTTTGTAATTTATCTACTGCTCATGCTAGGCTAACTAGCCTATGAGTGTCTCTGCCTTTCATCTCTGTAATAGGATGCTGCGATTTGCACATGACTCTGTGCCCAGCTTTATGTGAATTCTGGGGATTTGAACTCTGGTCCCCATGCTTGTGTGGGAAACACTCTACTGCCCGAGTCATTTCCCCTCCCTTAGCCATCATCACCCCAGTACAGGCTCCCTACATTTTGTTGTTTTTTTAGACAATATTTTGCTGGCCAGCTTGGACCTTGATATGTAGATCAGGCTGTCCTTGAACTCACAGAAATCTGCCTGCCTTTCCTTCCTGAGTGTGCTGATAAAAGACATGTACCGGATACCCATTCTCCCCCCCCCCCAAGACAGGGTTTCTCTCTAACAGCTTTAGCTGTCCTAGAACTCACTTCGTAGTTTAGGCTGGCCTCGAACTCAGAGATCCTCCTGCCTCTGCCTCCTGCCTGAGCAGTGGGATTAAGTGTGTGCCACCACACTGGGGAAGATGGTGCTCTTTGCTATGAGCCTGAATGGGCCTCTAACTTGCAGCAGTCTGCTTGCTTTAGCCACATGAGTGCTTGGATTACAGGTCTGCACCACCGTGCTTAGCTCACCTTTACCATCTTAAAGTGTACTGTTTAGTAGGTGTCAGGACATTCTCTGGTCCATCGCTCAGAGAAATCCTGTCCTCTCCCAGATCACTCTTAGGTCTCTCCTTTTTCCAGCCCCGGGAAGGCAATAGCTTACTGTTTCATGGGTTTGTCTGTTTTGGATATTTTATACTAATCTAGTCATATGATCTGTGGTCTTTTGTGTCTAGTGTTCTTCATGTAACATGTTTTTAACACTCATCTATGTTATGGGAACATAAATAACTTATATTTTGTGGCTGAATAATATATCAGTATACCACATCTTATTTACACATTCATTGGCAGATAGATTTCCTTTTTCTCCTTCCTTCCTTCCTTCCTTTCTGTTCTTTTTTCCTTTCTCATTTTTAGAACTATATCCAGTCCAGTAGATGTGAAAAAATATTTTTTAAGCCTTCAATAACGGACACAGAGAAAATTGATATAAGAAACAGCAGTCTCTTGCATTGTGTCATGTCCCTGAAAGTCCTTTATTAATCCTTTGACACCCCAGTCTACACCTGGGTGCAAAGCATCCCAGAGTGTGACTCTGCTCTGTCTGTACCTGCAGCTCTACCACCTGCTGAGTCAGGGCTGCCTGCTCTGCCTTTAGCGTAGCATTTGATGTGTTAGTCTGTCTTTCCACTGTCCCAGGTTCCTAGAGACAAGGAAGTAGGAGGTAGTGACTGTATCTCATTTGAAGTGGGACCTCCCATAAGTAATAAACATTTACATTGTCTCAGTTGAAGGTAAGACCTACAATAGTTAGCCAGGAGTGATGGCTAATGCCTACAACCCTAGAACTTAAAGTCACCCAGGCAGGAGGATTATAAATTTGGGGTCAGCCTAATCTATACAATGGGTTCTTTGTCACAAATTAACAAATACATGGAAGATACGTGGAGTTTGTAAAGCATGACTGGATGTCTCTAACCTGCCATTTTCTCTAGCCTCGTTTGTCTGCTTCTGAGTTCTTTCCTTATTCTCTTCCTTACTCAAAGAAGCCACCACTCTGCATTTTATGCATATTTGACTTATGTTAGAATGAGCTTTATCATATGTGCTGCATAGAGATGAGTAATTTTTAGATGAAATTACTTAAAATTAATTTATTTTTCATAGTGTCATACAAATATGCATTCTGGTCTCTCTCATCCCTCTACCCTCTCTCAGTTCCGCTTGCCTTCCCCTAAGTCCTGACCCTATTTTATATCTTCCTGTTTTATTTTTGGGTTTACTTTATGATCCACTGGTTTAACCAGGTCCATATTTTGTAGGCACAAGTGTGGAGCTTTTGCTGGAGTGTGGTGACACCATTGGCTGTATTACTAAGGACTAAGGCTCCCCTCAAGCAGTCTCTATAGTCATTAGCTCCCCCGAATGGGTCAGGGTTCCATGAGACCCTCCCAAGTAATTTTTCTTAGAGATTTACAAAAATGGATGTGCTTTTACACTTGCTTTTCCCACTGTGAGGTTCCTTTGTAGATACACCTGGAGCTGTTGCTTGGTGATCCTTTCACAGAAGTGTGCTCAGACAGATACTGAGCGTCCCACATTCTTACCCTATATATATATGGTCAGACATCATGTAGTCAAATACTTGGTAGGTTTATTATTATTATTATTACTATTATTTTAAAGACAGGCTATCACTATGTAGCCCTGTAACTCACTCTGTAGACTGGACTGGCCTCATAATTACAGAGGTCCACCTGCCTCTGCCTCCCAAGAGCTGGGATTAAAGGTGTGTACCACCACACTTGGCTGTATTTAGCAAGATCACATATATTTATTTATTCTTATTTTTAGAACCTTGAAAGTCATATTTTGGCATATGTATAGGAGATTCCTGAAACCCAAAGTTGAATTTCCTTGCTTTGTTTAGCATATACCTTATATGTAAGCTTTTGAATTCTTTTGTTTAATTACTACTTGATTGAAAGGTAATGGTTTTTGTACTTTTTACAAACTGTGATGAATTCATAGGTTTCTTTTTCTGGGCTGTTTAACAGTGCTACAGTGGATGTGGGATACAGGATCTCTTCAAGGTCCTGTTTTCAGTGCTTTTGGATATTTACCCAGGAATGAGATTGTTGGGTCTTGTGATGGGTTCATTTTTACCTTTTGGAGAATGTCTACACCATTTTTATTAATAGCTGCACCACTTTTCAGTCTTAGCAGCACTGTACAAAGGACTCAGTTTTCCCAGCACTTGGGAGACAGAGGCAAGGGGATGTCAGAGTTCAAGGACAGCTCTGACTACAGGACAGGCAGAGGTGCACAGAAAAACCCTGTCCTGAACAACAAAAACAAACAGTGTACTCGCCAAACATTTCTTTGGCCGTCTGACAGGTATGAGCTCATTGTATTTGAATTACATTTCCCTATGACAAGTGATTCTGCACATCTTTTCATAGGCTATTTGTAGACATTTCTCTGGGATAGATATATATATTCTTCTTATGGCTACTGTTAAGTTGGGTAATACTGTTTTTGAGTTGTAGGAGTCTGTTAGGTTTCCTGGTAATTGACCCATTTTAAATGCATGGTTACTATAAACAGGATACCATTGCTGTTAGATGTCTGAAAGTGTTACTTCTGTTTTCTTTGAGAAGTTGTATAGTTTTAGGTCCTTAATTTAGTTTGACTTTTTTTTTCTTTTTTCAAGATGGGGCCTCATGTAGTCCAGGCTGGCCTAAAACCCACTATGTAGCTAAAGTGATCTTGAGTTGGTGATTCTCCTGCGGTTACCACCTAAGTGCTGGGATGACAGTTATGGACCACCTTGTTCAGTTATGTGGTGCTGAGGATCATACCCAGGGACTTATAATTACTCTGTCCACTGAACTGTAGCGCCAAACATTTTGTGTTAATTTTTATATATAGTGTTAGGTAAAGAGTTTTCCACTGTGTATTGATGTCCAGTCTTTGAAACACTAGTTATGAAGAGACTGTCCTTTCCTTGTGTGTTCTTAGTCCTTTATTGAAGATCATGTGACTGTGTACTTGAGAACTCAGTTCTGCTCTGTCTGTCTTTATGTCAGTAGTATAATGCTTTGTTTGCTTTAGCTCTGTAATGTATGTTGAGGCTAGGAAATGGGAGGCCTTCAGCTTTGGTTTCTCTCTTTTGTAAGATTGTTTCGAGTATTTGGAATCCTTAAGAGTCCATATGAATGTTAGGATTTTTAGTTCTGCAAGAAAACACATTGGCATTTTGGTAGGATTTTCATAGAATCTGTAGATTGCTCTAGGTGTTAGGAACATCTGAGATCTTCTAATTCATGGTCATCAATAAGATGCTGCCCTACTTGTTTGTATCATTTGTATTTTCTCAGCAATGCTTTACATTATAGTTTTCATTGCAAGTCTTTCACCTCCTTGAAAGTTAATTTCTAAAAACCTTACCGTTTACCATGTGTAAGATTCAGTCATCTACACTTAACTACTTAGTTTTCCTTAATTTCCTTGCCTCACTGCTTTGGCTAATAGTTCTAGTTTACATCAAGGAGTAACAGGGTGAAGGTCTTTGTCTTATTCTTCCTCTTAGAGGAGGGGCTTTCAGTTTCTCACCTTTGGATGTGATGTATTATTATTTTACAGACAAGGTTTCACTGTGGAGTCCAGACTTGTCATTCTCTCCTGCGTAAGCCTCTCAAGTGCTGACCTTGCAGGTGTAGACCACCATACTTGATTTCTGGTTTTCCGCTTTAACCGAGGATAGCCTCAAACTCACCATGTAGAGGAGAGTGACCTCCTGCCTCTATCTTCCAAATGCTGGGATTACAGGAGTGTCATCTGTGCTCAATTGGAAGTTTTTTTTTTCTGATTCTATTTATTCTTGCTTTATGTTCTCGGTGGCCATCATTGTGCTAACTAACTGTTGGCTCACAAGTCTGCCTCTTGTTGCTGGTTGTATTTCTCCTTTGTTTTTAGCTATCTCTAAATATTCCTAGAATAGCAACTTGAAGATGCCCCCAGCTGAACAACTCCCTATCTTCACAGGACAAGGAGTGTTGTGTACCTGTTTGGTACTCATGACATTCTTACGAAGATTGTTCCCTTGTTGCTGCCTGTGTCTCTGACCCACCTGCCTTCTACCTACTGAAAATCCTCTTGTGCAATATGTTAGTGTGTTAGTGTGCATTCCACAAACACACAGGTCCTACCTTTCAAACCTTTGCTTGTTTCCTCTTGTGCTTAGACATAGCATTAGTTCAGTTTGCCTCCAGCATTTGACCTGCCAACTTCCTGCTGGTCAGCCCAAGTTGGCTCTGCGTATGAGGGCATACTACTGCTGCCATGCCTTTGAGTTAGCCGTTTCCTCTCCTGCCCTTGGGATGCCTTTATTTACCTGGCTTAAAATAAACAAGCATTTATTTAGTGTGTGTGAGCATGTATATGCCATAGAGTGTGTGTGTGTGTGTGTGTGTGTGTGTGTGTGTGTGTGTGTGTGTGTGTGTGTAAGGGCCACTTAATGGGAGTCAATTCTCTCTTTCTACTGTGTGGGATCCAGGTATCAAACTCAAGTTATCAGATTTACCAGTAAGGCCTTTACCCCACATACTTTTTTTTTTCCCCGATCTCTTCTCTATTAACCATTCTTGTTACATGTAACTATAAATGAATAAAAGCATAAATCCATCCTGCTGATCCATTCAGTTTTACTTGCATATGTATGTTTTAGATTTGACCACTTTGTAGTGGAACCAATAAGGGGGCAAGTGCAGCAAGTGTTCTTAACCACGGAGATATCTCTCTGGCCTGTGAAAGTAAATTCTTATCATCACCCTAGTTGTCATCAGCATCATTATCATCATCATGATTGTTTTTAGTCAAATACCTATTTCTTTTATATATATATATTATTTGGTGTTTTTACATCATGCACCCCATCAAACTCAGATATCATATCTCTCAGAATCATGCCCACTCTTATGATCTCCCCATTTACAAAACCACCCATTCATGCTTACTCCACATACTTTAAGGTTCACTTTGAATGCCATCTTTTCTGCTAAACACTAAACTGGCCTGTGTACTTTTTTTTTTTTTTTTTTTAATTGTAAATCCTTTATGATTTGGCTTTTGTTCACTTAGAAAAGTGAATTCCAAGGATTGGGGTGCATGATGTGAATCTCCCAAAGAAGTTAAATTAAAAAAAAAGAAAGAAAAGAAAAGTGAGCGTCATATATTAAGGCACTCCCTGTGGGAGTCCAGTGATTTACCACATACTCATGGAATCACTTCTTGTCCCTCAGGGTAGGAATACATACTTTTGTGCACATGTCATTTTCCTATGACCTATTTTTCTCTTAATGTTTTTTGTTTTTCATGATGTGGGCAGAGCTGGTGTCAGTGGCTGTTGGAACTAGTCCTGCATAGATACAGCACGTGTCACTCCGGGGCCCTCTATCTTCTGAGTTTTGCAAGCAGTTTGACATAGTGGAAAGAGCTGGCCTTTAAGCTTTATTTTGATGTGTGTCAGTCATGTGAACTTGAGTAAAGCACCTCGCTGTTTTCTGAACCCATTTCCTGGTCTGTCTATAAAACAGGTGATATTCAACTTATAAAACTCCTATGAAGTCTAAGTCAGGGCTAAGGGTGATGTATAAGTTCAAATGCTTGTCTAACATTTATGAGGTTATGGGTTCCATTCCTAGTACCTAAGAGCAGGGTGGGGGTTGGGGTGAAATGACTCATCTGGTAAATCTGTTTGCCACCAAGTCTGACAACCTCAGTTTGGTCCTCAGGGTTCACATGGTGGAAGGAAAGAACGACTCCTGAAAGATGTCCCCTGACCGCCACATATAAATAAGTTCAGTAAATGGTGTTGGGGCTAAAATAAATAAAAAGGTAAAGCAGGGACACTCTCTCCATGGATTTGCCACGTGTGGTGCAAACGTGGGAAAAGACATCAGAACAAGATGGGGGCAGAGCACAGACAGCATCTCTCTGCTTCCTGGAGTTGGGTTTGCCAAACACAAACTCTGGCTGGAGATTAAGAGCAGCATCTCCCTGAGGCTCGCAGGAGCCTCTTCACATTGTACACAACACAGATCGAGTCTTCAAAAATGAAGAATGCATGCTTTGCTCCTGTTGTCCTGCTGTCCTGCTCCTCTACGGTCCCTCTCATATTGTCCCAGAATGTGGCTTTAAACATGAAGATCACTGAGCCTTTAGCTGTCACTTGTGGAAAGCTTTAACTGAGACTGTCTTTGAACATGTAGTTTCCCGTTTACAGTTGACTGCCCACTTTTTGTCTAGACTGACCATGGTTGCTGTCACCTCCAGTAGCTTCTACAAACTAGAACATGCTTTATCCCATTCTTGATCTTTGACTTTTATTATTATTATTATTATTATTATTATTATTTACTTTTTTTCAGTATTTGGGATTAAACCCAGACCATGAACATGTTGCATAAGCATTCCACCATTGAGCCACACCTCAGTCCAAAGATCACATAGCCCCTCATTCAGGTTGCATTAACTACTCAGTATTCCCATGGTGGAATCTTCTGCCTGTTTTGGTTACAGTGATTGTCACATCATATTATAATTGTCTTTATGTTCCTTGGAGAGACAGGCTAATATTGTTTGGATATCTGTCTCTGGAAAGTAATAATTATGGTATAAATTTTTCTTGTTGAGGAATAAGAAACTATTGATTACATACTGATATTTAAACTGTCTAGTTGCATATGTTTTCTCTGACAAACTAAATGTGTAAGAGCATAGATGAAGTTCTTCATCTTTGCCTTTTATTTCATAGCACAGTAATTAGCTCTTAAAGTATTAGATTCAAGAATGAATGGCACAGTTGTCTTAGAATTTGAGCTAAGCAGTTTTTCTGTAACAAAGCTTTTTCTTTGCCCATATAAATAAAAATAGAACAAAATAGAGTACCAGAATGTGGCCCATAGTGATCCAGCATTTTCAGCTTTGATACGGGCTCAGTTAGTGTCAAGGACAGGTGCTACCTCAAGGTCAGGCTAAGTATAATTCTTAGCTGAGTCACTGACAGTGTTAATATCAGAAATAGATATGTGGGATATGGTTATTGGTTAGTAGAAAGCTTGCTAAGGCCTCTTCTATCTTATTGCATGCACTCTGTCTGTGTCTGTGTCTGTCTGCCTGTCTGTGCATGTGTGACTTTATTTTGGACTGGCTCTCAAGTTTTCTTCTTTTTGTTCTAGGTCCAAGACAACTTTGACAAGATTGAATTCAATAGGATGTGTTGGACCCTCTGTGTCAAGAAAAACCTCACAAAGAATCCACTACTTATTACAGAAGATGATGCATTTAAAGTGTGGGTCATTTTCAACTTTTTGTCAGAGGACAAGTATCCATTAATTATTGTGCCAGAAGAGGTAAGGCACAATAATTTGGGGAGTTCTTAGATGTCTAGGCACTGAGTAGACCTGGCCTGCAAACATTTGTTCAGTGTTGATATTAGAAACAATAGTTTTGTTTTGTTTTGTTTTTTGGCTCAGAGGCAACAGCAGGTTGAGTCCAGAAAAGCTTAAGAATTTGGAGGTAGGCAATACCCTTGGATATTTTCAGGGACAGTGAGACTCTTCCTTTTGGAATTGCTGTGCTTGTAGATGAGTTCATCCTCATAATATCTAGAGTATTTGCTCAGTACAAGGGACAACGTCATTTTCAGTCTTTGTAGAAGAACTGGCTGATGCTCTGTGGGAAACACTCAAGATGTTCTCTTGCTGTGTTAGGAGTAGGTACCACTATTCATCTTTCAAGGCTGATGATTAAGGGCTGTAAAAACACACAAAAAAGTGAGAGTGAGATCAGCACCCTAATCCCATAACTCCAAAGACAAAACTTTTTTTTTTTTTTTGACAAAACTTCTTCTGTTTCTATAAGTTCAAGGCTACACACCTTTAATCCTAACCTGGATGGGATAGGGTATATAAGGGCTGTAAAAACCAAGGAAAAACAAAAGTAACTGACAAAAATGACCAAAATAAAGCTAAAAAAGTTGCAAGACAGCTGGGTGAGGACTGACTGTGGTGCTTTCTCTCTGATATTTCAGCCTTCCCCTGATATTTGGCTCCTAGTCTTCTTTTCTTACAACCCAGATTCATACTACTACAGATGATGGCTGTTTCCTTTCATTTTCTTAAGCAAATGAAAGCACTTCTGCTGGTCCTCCACAGTACCCCCTGAATTTCCACACTGCAGGCAGCAGGGAAGAGGATTAATGTTTCTGTGCTGTTTTCTGGGAACCAGGGAAGCTGGAGAGGTTTGACCAGACAAGGATCTTTCTAAATCAAGATATCAGTTTCCTGTCTGAGGCAATTACATTCATGAAGTCGTTATTATAATGTTATTGAGTCCTTTGTGTGAACTTTTGGGTCTCAGAGTCCTCTGCAGAGCACAGCTAACTGGGCTTTACTAGATAAGACCATAACTATAATCTGCTGCATAACCAGCAGATTAAATTATTAAATCTGTATCCTCTTGTTCCCTATCCACTTGTGTTGATAATTCCTGGTTGTGGAGAAGTACAGGCAAGTTTCAGTCCTGGGCTGCTAGAGGTAGCAGAATGCTTTTGTTTAAAGCATGGTCTTTGACTGATTTTGAAACCTGACTTTACCACTTATCCACAGGGTAACAAACTAATCTCCCAATCTGGGCCTCTCCATCTTTAAAATGGAGATAGCTGTTTTCTACAATCACTGTGAGACTGAACAAGTTGACATAAATGAATCATTTGGTGTGGTGCCGTGATACATGGCCCACTAAAGAGATGTATTCATGCATCTTAGTAGTGAGTGAATGGATGACACGGTGATGCACAAGTGGGCACATGACGAGGGTGTGGCATGTTTGGTATTGTAGGTAGACTACTCTTGTGGAAAGTGTGACCCAGAGCTTGTAAAAGGCAGGGCTGAAGAGAGACATGGAGAAATCACAGGAGTGGGTTAGGGCAGCCGGGAAGCGGCCACAGTAGGGAGTTGTGAGAGCCAAGAGAACCTTGTGGCTGTTTCCATAGCAGCAGGAGGAAGTAGATTTGCTAAAGGAAGCAGAACTGGGCAGGCCATAATAAGATAAGAGGAGACATATGAGAATGTTAAATTGCAGAAAAATCAGATAGCGGTAAGAAGGAGCCCCTGGATTTAACAATAGGTAGTTGTTGGTAACAAAGGAAAGGCAGTTTCTCTATGGTAGTAGGAACAGTTTCTTAGTGTTAAATATGATAATGCCATAGGTATCACGTATGTATGACTGTTAAAAAGGAAATAGAAAGCAACATGTTAGAGTATTGCCCAGCACAGTCCAGAAGTGAGTGTGATAATGGTGACCTAAAGAGACCCTTAACAGACAAGGCTGCTGCTTAGGGCTGTTTTTAGAAAAGAATTTTACGGGGCTGGAGAGATGGCTCAGAGGTTAAGAGCACTGACTGTCCTTCCAGAGGTCCTGAGTTCAATTCCCAGCAACCACATGGTAGCTCACAACCATCTATGATGACATCTGGTGTCCTCTTCTGTATACTGTACACATAATAAATAAATCTTTAAAAAAAAAAAAGAAAAGAATTTTACTACTACTACTACCATTTTATGTGTACAAGTATTTTGTTTGCATGTATATCTGTGCACCACATGTGTGTCTGATGCCCTTGAAGGTTAGAAAAGGGCATTGGATTCCCCGGAACTGGTGTTATGGAAAGATGTTTGCCACTATGTAAGATCTCCAACATTGTCTTTTTCTTTCTTTTTTTTCTCTCTCTCTCTCTCTCTTTCTTTCTTTCTTTCTTTTTTTGAGATAGGGTCTTTCTACAGAGCTCTGGCTACCAGGCTAGTCTCAAACTCAGCCTTCTGAGTACAATGGTTAAAGGCTTATACCTCCATGCCTAGCTTTTCAATATGGTCTTTGAAGATATTTTTACAGCCACAGTCAAAATTCCAAGTTTATTCATGTGTTGGAATTAGAGGTGGATGGGTCTCTTATCCTTGACCTTTTGGATTTTCTGTCACTAAAATACCTGTGGTGAACCCCAAAGTCACTTTGTTTTGCTTTTAGAATTAGCAATTAAGTAGCAAGAGGCTGTGCTTACTTTGTTTATGGGCAAGGTAAGTGCTTTCCTGATTTGAGGATCTTGTCCTCACTGAGCCGCTACTGTGGCCAGCTTCTCTATGACTGTGAGGAGCAACAGGATGCACATGGGCCTTGATGTACCTGATACCCTTCACTGCAGCCCAGAGCCTGTTTTCACTATGGCAGGCTGACATGAACATTTTATCCTTTCCAAACATGTCACTCCTGTTTGGGAAGAGAATGGTCTCCCTCTGGTGCAGTGGTTCTTGTCATGCTTGTGTGGGCTTACTCTATGCTTTGCATCCTCAAGTGCCTCAGCATCTCTTCTCAGTGTCAGAATTAGGGTGGTGCATTTTCAGCACCAGGAAAGGTTGAGGCAGAAGGCTCAGGAGATTGAGGCCTGCTTGGTTTACATGACAATATCTGTTTCAAATAACAGAAGTAGAGTTAGGCTTATGGATTATTCTTGTGAGGCAGAGAGGGGGTCATTGGAGCGTATTAATGTGAAATTACTGGGTCAGCCTTCTGAGGTTTAACTCACTGAGGTTTGGCATGCCACTTGCCCCTTAACAAGCATCGCAACCCCAAGGTCACACTGGGTTGTGGAAAATATAGCCTATTAAATTTTGCTCCTTTCTAAATATTTAACAGCATAAAAACTGAGTTTGAACTGTTTTAGAAATGCAGGTTTTTACAAAATGTAATGTGAAAACATTTAAAAATTAAATTTTTTTATTAATAAAATACTTTGTGAGTTTAAATTAAATTTCCATTGGGAATTTTAAAGTTTTACAAATTCAGAGTGTCTGATATACAAATGAGAAGCCTAATCCTCATTACATAAACTCTAAATAGAATCTGTTTATTTGTGTGTACATACACACATTTATCTATCTCATCTATCTGTCTATCGACAAAGTCTCATGGCCTGGAACTCACTATGTACTATGTAGACAGAGGCTGACCTTGAACTCACAGAGATCTATCTACCCGCCTCTCTGCCCCTTGATTGCTGGGTCAAAAAAGATTACTAATTTTTATATTTCTAGTAATTCATCTATCATAGTGATCAATTGCATTTAAGTTCATGGTTTTCTGTTGTTCCTTGTTTTGTTTCTTGAGATACAGTTTCACAATGAAGCCCAGGCTGGCCTTAATTTTGTGGCTATTCTCCAGCCTCCACTCCACTGGGTTATAGATATGCTTTACCATACTCCGCGAAGTTCAGGCTTTTTTCTTTTTTTCCTCTACCTCAGCTAATTCTGTGTAACAGTGGCAGTTATGTGAATAATACATTCACATTATTCATTTGATTCAGTTTCCATCACCCAGAATGGATGTCAAGAATGTTAAATAAACATTTAAGTTACAAGATAAAGATGTTTCTATCAGCATGTTTGTCAAGAAATAGTGGTCTTCTTTGAGTTGGTTCCTTATTTTCTTCTGGTGATATTCCTGGAAACGTGTGCCTGTAAAGTATAGTTTTGACTAGTGTCATTTCCCACAGAACCAAGAACAAAACAGGATGTGTCTGTCATACACTTACTTGGAAGAAATGCCTTGCTGCAGTGAAAACCCAAACTTGAAATAATTTTAAAGAGATTTTAAGTGAAGTAAAACCTTGCTGCTCCTTTAATGAGAAGAACTTTTGATGGGATAAATATTCAAACCAAAGGCCTAGAGAAATCCCATTCAGCTTGAAATTTCTCTTTGTTATTTTTGGTGAAATCTTATTGGAAGGAGGAAGCAAGCTGCTTCCTGAACTGAATGAGCCTTAGAATTGGTGCAGGCCACTGCAAACCAAGCCTAGCACGTGACTCGTTATTTAGTTTTCTTGAATAGTGGAGTATGAGAATGTGTCTCTTTGGCCAGTATAATCAAAATGTCTTTCTGCTATTGGTTATGGTAAGTATATGATTGTGTTGGAAGTCAACAGGAAAAGATACAGTTGCTGTGAGTAGGGGCTGAAGGTCAGCCTCCCAGGGCTTGAGGGGAGCCTTGAGGAAGGTTCCAGATGAACTTGGAAAGCTGCTTTCAGAATTGAGCTGTTAGTAACATTCGATTTCTGAGTGGCAAACAGAAAGTCACCTGGTAAAGACTGGAGCCCAAGTTGGAAGGTGCAGGTGGCCTCATCCTGAGCAGTAAGGCAGAGCTAGGGACGTCTCCTGACTTGTGCAGATGGTCATGGGCTACAGTATTTTATCAGACCCACCAGAGTCCCTCATCCTGTACACCCACATGGCCGTACACATGTGGTTTCCTTGCTGTAGTGGTAAGATGTGAAGTCACAACCAGCATTCTGGAGCCTTCTTGGCACTCACAGGGAGTAGAGCACCTGTGTATGTTAATGCCACTGACTGATCATTATTTACATAACTATCCTTTATCACATGGTTGGAGGGTAAGACAGAGAGAGTCTCATGTAGCCCAGGCTGGCTTTGAACTCCTGATCTTTCTGCCACCAACCTGACTCTTACTGGTTTTTTCTTTCTTTCTTTTTTTTAAAAACTTTTTTGTTGTTTCGTCTTTAGTCTCTTCTTGTCTTTTGTTGTTTTCCTAATACCTTTTCTTCTTTTTCACCATCTGCTGCCCCCGTCTCGCTTCCCCCCAAGATATGAGAGACTAAGCATCCGAGGCACTTCAGTAAGAGAAGGGAAAGGCCTCCGTGTGCTTCTTCTCTTCAACACAGAACATTTGCTGACATCTCTCACGATTTTCAAAGTCTCCCATAATCTTTATTCCCAGGAAGCATCTATCAGTAGCTGAGATGACCTGTGATGTTTTTTGAATTTGTAGTACTTAGTGAATGTAAATTTCTTTGTCTTCTTTCCTGTTACACTTTATTTTGCGAGAAACATTATAATCGCATTAATGGGGATGCAGAGAATAAAACAGAAGTGAACTCCAAATCTTATTTGTAACTAATGATTTTCTGTGTTTTTGACAAATGTTTGCCAGAAAGTCTATTGCGATGTTTATGCAGGTAAAGCCACAGGTCTGCTTAGCTTTGCATTTTTTGCTTTCTCAAATATCATTTTAAGTGACTGTGTAATATGTCACCCAGTGTGGAGGGAAGCAGCATTGATGGTGTGCCTGCTGGGTAGCATTCTGGCTATTCTCTATGTGTCTCCTTGTATCTCTTTCTGTGATGGGTGTTGTCATTCCCATTTTATAGATGAGGAAATTGGAGCTTAGTCTAGCTCATTTTTGAGTCTTGCTGTACTTTCTAAGTGGGAGCTGAGCTCTGGGAATTCAAAGGTAGATGGGCATAGTGTGAGGAATTCAGAAGATGGTGGAAAAGCAAATGAGGACTAGAAGCATAATACAGCATACGAAGCGCAGCAGGGACACAGAAGGGGATGCAGGGCCTGTGTTAGTGCTGGGTAGAGCAAGTTTGCTAGGTCAGTGTGAGGGTGCCTGGAGCCTGTTAAAATACAGCATGGCCTATGAAAGGCAAGGGGCCAAGCAAGATGGAGGAGGAGGAACATATTTGTGAGCCATCTGGGAAAAAAGTACTTTATTTCTCCTCCTGTGTTTGGAGACAGAGTCTCACTATGCAGCCCTGGCTGGCCTGAAACAGACAGAGCTCTGTCTGCCTCTGTCTCCCAAATTCTGGGATTAAAGGTGTATGTTACTACATCCAGACAAATATTTTCTTTCCATTTCAACCTTATAGGAAGATAAACATTTTATATCCTGACCCAGCGCACACAGATATACACACAAAAGCCTTGTTATAAAACCCTATTGGGCTCTATTGTGGTTGGATTAGAATATTTTTCATTCCATTGCAAAAAAATGCTGTTTGAATTCATGGTGAAAAACACTGGTCTCAGGAATAATGTCAGCAGCATTTTGTTACTGGTTTGATGTAAGTGGTGAGAACCTAGAATACTGAGGTGAGTTTTGTGGATGGTATTGCACTAATTGAAATCAGTCATGAGGGGAGGGACCCGAGAGGACAAGAGGCAGGATGAACATGAGCAAAGTACATGACGTGTATGTGTGGGGCTGTCATAATCAACCCCATCAACAACGAATAGGCCCTAGAGATATATCAGATAGAGAGGAACCACTGGGTGGTGGGTGGGGCGGCAGTGTTTGAGAATACTTGTAGCACATTTCGAAGAGAAGCAATGTCATCTCATGTCATCACTGCCTCCTTTTTTTCCTTTTTTCTTCTTTCCTGGCCCCAGCTCTTTTCATAGATAATGTTTGATGTTTCAAGATTTAGTAAGCCCTTCTGGCTCACACTAGGAATCCAGTTATATTCATAACATCATCGGTGTTCTAATGAATGGAAATATCAGGAAATAAGTAGTTGGTTTGCATAGGAAATCTATAAATTAGGGAATAATTTGTGGATTTGAGATGTTTGTTTAATTTAGTACTTACATGTTTAGTGAGATTCATGTGCAGAACTGGGTGCTGGTAGCACAGGCCTCAGTAATTCAGCACTGGGAGGTAGGTGGGAGTAAAGAATCAGTTGTTTGTTGCATAGTGAGTTTGAGGCCAGTCTGGACTACTTGAGACCTTGTTTCAAAATAAAATAACAACAACAATAACAAAAAAAGAAGAAAAGCTTAATGATCTTGATATAGTGAAATATTTACTCAGGTAGAGTAATGAGGTGACAGCAGTTAGTTTGTATATGGTGTATTTACAACTTTCCCTAGCTCCGTATGCATATAGAGCTATTTACTTACTAGATCAGCAGAGAACAACCACTGGAGATGTACATTTTAGCTTTCCTTAGCTATGGAAGTTTCTTTAAAGAAGTACTCTTTTGGAAGTATAAAGAATATTTCCTGCTAGTGAAAAGTTTGTGGCACCCGATAAGCCTCTTGGCAGTGCAGCAATCCAAATCAAACTGAATCAAACTAAAAAAAAAAAAAAAAAAGCCCAGGTTTAATGGGTAAAGTGTTCCTGGATGATTTTCTGGTCCCCAGAGAGAGACTGAAAAACCACATGTTTATTTTCTGGGGGGCAGTTCAAATACTCTGTGGGATTGAGCATCTCTGGGGGAGGGGGTCATCATTTGGCAGGCTTTCTCTTTGGGGAGAAAGAGGTTGGGAAGTGCCTAAAGTGGAGCTTCTACCAGAACACTGGGTGGTGGTGGTGGTGGTGGTGATTCACACCTTTAATCCTAACACTTGGGAGGCAGAGGCAAGCATATCTCCAAGTTTGAGGCCAGCTTGGTCTCTAGAGCAAGCTCCAGGACAACTAGAATCCAAAAATAAACACACACACACACACACACACACACACACACACACACACCACGTTGACCCTAGTAGTGTGAATAACACAAATAAATACCTGTGTTAAAAACACAAAATAGTCAGGTAGTGGTGGTAGTGTACACCGTTAGTACTCGGAGAGGCAGGCAGATCTCTGTGAATCTGAGGCCAGCCTGGTCTACAGAGTGAGTTCTAGGAAAGTCAAAGCTACAGAGAAATTAAAAAACAAAAGCCAAAAAACCAACAACCAAATAAACAACCCTCAAGGAAATAAACTAAATGTTTTCCTACAGATTGAATACCTGCTTAAGAAACTTACAGAAGCCATGGGAGGAGGCTGGCAACAAGAACAGTTTGAACATTATAAAATAAGCTTTGATGACAATAAAGACGGTCTTTCTGCATGGGAACTTATTGAGCTAATTGGAAACGGACAGTTTAGCAAGGGCATGGATCGTCAGACAGTGTCTATGGCCATCAGTGAAGTCTTCAGTGAGCTTATCCTGGATGTATTGAAACAGGTAAGGGGGCCATGACCATTGTAGTTTCCTTCTTTCTTTTCTGTGTAGATGGTGTAAGCCATTTATACCCCTTAAATGATTTAGAACAAGAGTAAAGTTTCTCTTACTATATTTTCTCTTTTATTAGAGTTTTAGGATTCATCCCCTCCCTGCTGGGATACTTAGGACTGATCCAAGGCATCATGCAGTCTGGGCAAGTGCTCTACGATTGAGCTGCATCTCTGGTCCTAGGCTTGAAAGTTACTGACACAGTTTTGAAGTACAGTAAAGAATTGAGAAGTTACTATTTTTGTAGGGATAGTTCAATCAAATTTCCAAACTATTTTTAAAAAAGTACCCTCATGTTTTTATAGTATTAAAAAATACCTTTATAGGGCTGGAGAGATGACTGTTCTTCCAGAGGTCTTGAGTTCAATTCTCAGGAACCACATGGAGGCTCATAACCATCTACAATGAGATCTGGTACTGTCTTCTGTACACTGTATACATAATAAATAAATAAATATTAAAAAATACCTTTTAGAAAGAGATACTTTCATATAGCAAAGTTGTATTTTATCTTATCAGACTATTTTTTTTTTTCCTCAGCACCCCGCATAGTGTAGAAACTAATCTGTCTGTCTGTCTTGAGACAGGTTCTCACTCTGTAGCTCTGGCTAGCCTGAAAGTCCTTATGTAGACTAGGCTGACCTCAGATCTGCCTGCTGGGATTGAAGGTGTACACCACTATTTCTGGATATAATGACAGGTCTTTCAAACATCTTACATTATTGTATCAAATAATAACTCTGCTTTTGAGTTCCCTTACTTAGCTTTTTTCTTTGTTCGGTAAGTAATTATTATTGCCCCCCCCCTTTTTTTTTTCTGATGAAGTCCATCAATAAACTTTAACTAAGGCTTAACATGTGTAGGGTTTTGGTATTATAAGGAAGTATGTGACCCATCTTGGTCTACATACCTTTATCTCTCCTTTGGTATCAGGAAATCTCAGACATTTCCTTTTACCTATAAATATTTCAATAAATGTCTTAAAAGGTAAGGCAATTTAGAAAAGTTTACTATTTATTAATACCAAAGGTTCTGTTATCCATTGTTACTTGTAGAGATGTTCTGAAATGTCTAAAATTACATGTTAACCTTTGTACATGATCATGTGGATTTGACTGAGGATTATGCCTCTGGCCTTCATAGATTCTCAGAGACTCATGATCCACACGGGTGAGAACCATGACGTTTGTGTGTTTAGGACCAAGTGTCAGATGGAGAAAATAAGGTAATCAAAGGACTGTCACGTACTTACACATAAAAGCACGTGTATCTACATTAGGTTTAATCTTTCGTAGGGTTACATGATGAAAAAAGGCCATAAGCGGAAAAACTGGACGGAACGGTGGTTTGTATTAAAACCCAACATTATCTCCTACTATGTGAGTGAGGATCTGAAAGATAAGAAGGGAGACATCCTCTTGGATGAAAACTGTTGTGTGGAGGTGAGTGGTGGCTTCTCTGCATGCTTGTCCTCTGCTGCCCCCTGCTGTCCGTAGACTTCTCAGCACACAATAAAGCCTAAACCTTCAGGTAATCCCCAAGCGAACATTTCCAGAATAAAGTATAGTCACTGTGACTTCTAAACCAAAAATTAAAGACAGCTGACAAAACGTGTACCCAATATGAGTTTATTTTCTGTCTTATGCTTGGGAATAAAGCATAGAGATTAAATCTGAGAGATTCGTATTTCAGGAATCATTTCTTGAGAAAAATCAAGTCATTAAAAAGACAAAAAATGCAGTAAGATAATATTGGAAATTACCAATAGACTAAAAGATCTGGGGAATTTTAAATAAAGCAAATAAAAGGGAAATTGATCGTTAAAATTAGTATTTTGGGTGATATTTTCTTTTTTGGGAAGGCAGGGTCTCGTGGCTCAGGTTGTACTTAACATTACTGTGTAGTCAAGGATGGTCTTGAATTCTAACCTTCTTGATTTTCCTGCCCCAGATGTAGGGACTGCATGTGCTGCTACACTTCACGTTTTACTTTTGAGACATATTTATGTATTTACTTATGAAATCCCATGTAGTCTGGGTAGTTTAAAACTTTCTGTGGCCTTGAACTTTGATCATTCTGTCTCTTCCTACACGGAACCAGGATCACAGATGTAAGCCTCCACTCCTGTCTTGAGCGACTTATTTTATAACTATTCTGTAAAGATACTAAGTTCTCAAAAACCTAATTTGTGTTGGTTGAGGTGGCAAATATCTGTGATCCCAGCACTCAGGAGGCTGGAGGATTGCCTGGTCCACTTAGCCAGGGCTACATAGTAAGACCTTGTCTTTTAAAAAAAAATGAGTTTTTTAGATTTAATTTGTATATGAATCACCTATAGAAATGGTGTAGAGATACATTAATTATCTGGGGTAAGCAGTGTCATTCAGAGGGTTTGCTCATAGTCAGCTAAACTGAGACCTACAAGATTACCATAAATCCGCCAAGAACCATGGGGCACTGGGGCACTGACAGTGACACCTCAGGGGTGAGAAAATGCTTTAGCAGGCTGAGGTCTCCTGTCACAGTTATATGGATGTCCCTTCCAGGGTTCTTCCAGGGGACATGTTCAAAGAGCTGGACTCTGGAAAGCAAAGAGACCTCTTGTTCTCACCAGCTGTTACAGTTCTCTTCCTTTGTAGATGTAGCTTCTCACTGGGGTCGCTGTAATTATACATGAGGCTGCCTGGGACATGGCATTAGCAGATCAGACATTTGCATTTATAGATGTTTTTCATTGGTATTGAGTTTCAGTTAGATTTGTGTAATAGTTAAGTGAATTGAAATACAAACAAGAAGACTTATGTTGGCTGTGGTGGCACATGCCTGTAATCACAGCACCTGGGAAGCTGGGCCCAAAGGCTCATGAGTTCAAGACTGGCCTAGGCTACACTGTGAGACCCTGACCCAATAAGCAGTTTATTGCTGGAGGACTATGCTTCCCAGCTTCCCTTGAGGACTGGAAGTCATTTCTACCCCTAGAAGAGGCCACATCCCATCTTCTGTGGGTGACACAGCACATGTGGCTGACACAGATGCTCCCTTACTATGAATAACCATGGTCTCACCTAAGGTCAGCTTGAGCCTCTTCCTGCCTTCTCTCTACAGCCGCTTTTTAATAACTAACATAAGAAAGAATAAAAATGTAAACTAACCATGCTTTCTGTTTTAGTCTCTGCCCGACAAAGATGGAAAGAAATGTCTTTTCCTAATAAAATGCTTTGATAAGACCTTTGAAATCAGTGCCTCGGATAAGAAGAAGAAACAAGAGTGGATTCAGGGTAGGACATTAATTATTATTTTTTATGAAAAATCTTGAGAGCAGACGGGCGGGCGCGGTCACAGGTTTTTAATCCTAGCACGTAGGAGTTACACAGGAGGATCAGGAGCTCTCTACATGGATTCCAAGCCAGCCTAAGGCTACAGTTTAGGCCCTGCCTAAAAAAATAAAACCACCAAACTTTCTGTTTCCAACTCTCACAGAAGAGTCGCCACAGCCTTGTTTGCTTATGTCATGGCTTTGCTACATTTGAAAGAAAACCAAGGAAACTGGAGTCCCCCCCCCTTTTTGTTAATTTATTTGTATACTGACTTTGTGGGGATAAAACTGTCTTTTAAGTCTTACCACAGTAATCCTTGAAAGGGTTTTTTCCCTGTAGGTTTATGAAAAATGTTAGCGATCATCTTGAGATACTGTTCATATGAAAGGTAGAAAAGGAGTTTTTAGAATGGTTTTGAACACATCAAGAAACCAATAAATTGAAGAGAGAGCATTGTGCTCCATGAAAGGAAGGAATGAAGTGTAGACATGTCCATTTGCTTAAAGTATCTCAGCAGAAACAGAAATGGTTAGCATTAGTTGCTGATGGCCAGAAACCCGGAAGTTGCAGGGCGATTGTAGGCAGAAACTTTGCTCAGTGTACCTCTTCAATCTGAGCAGTGGGTATTGTCGGGAATCTCTGGGAATGGGAGTCAGACCCCTCCCATTCCAAGCCCTGACCCTCAGTCCACCAAAGGTCAGCCAAAGACCGTGCCGACAGGTTGTAGTAGTCAGGATAACAGGCTACCCATCAGATGCTAGTAACTTTGATTGTCTTCCCTTAGTGTGTCTTAGTTTTATTTGGTTTTTTAAAACTGCTTGTTATTGTGTGTACGAGCACCTGTGGGTCCCCAGGATCAGACTGTCTCCAGGATTACCTGCTGAGTCATCTTGCCAGTCTTTATTTAGAAGTAGAAAAGACCAGACACATTGCATCAGCATTTAGAAACTGAAGATAGCAGATTGCTGTGAGTGTGGGGACAGACCAAGGTAGGCCAAGCCAATAGTGAAGCCCTGTCTCACAAAAGGAGTATATGGAAGGGAGTTGAAAGTGTCCTGAGTTTTTGTTTTATTTTGTTTTTTTCTTGAGACAGCTTTCTCTGTGTAGCCCTGATGGTCCTGGAACTCTGAGGACCAGACTGGCCTCAAACATAGAGATTCGCCTGCTGTGATTAAAGACGTGAACCACCACTGTCCGGCTGTGTCCTAAGTTCTAAAGTGTGTCCTGTAGTGTTCCTAGTGAAGTGTCTGTAAGCACTGGTGTGCAGCTGGGAACCTGCACTTAGGAGTCTCCAGTGTGCATATTCCTCATGTGGGAGCCAGAGAAGCTGATGCCTCTCAGGCTGAACCACTGCTCCCTGCCAGCATCAGAACGAGTGTTACACATAAAAGTACAGATTCTTCTTCCTCTTGTCCTTCTAGCCATCCATTCCACCATCCATCTTTTGAAGATGGGCAGTCCCCCACCACACAAGGAAGCCCGCCAGCGTCGGAAAGAGCTCCGAAGGAAGCTGTTAGCAGAGCAGTTGGAGCTGGAACGGCAGATGAAGGAGCTCCAGGCCGCCAATGAAAACAAGCAGCAGGAGCTAGAGAGTGTGAGGAAGGTCAGTGTAGGCAGAGAGGCCCAGACGCGCAGACAGTGCTGTCCTGTTCCGTGCCAAAGCCATGGAGCCTTAGGAGCTTTGCTTCACCTACCCTATTTTAGGACAAGTTCTCAGAAAGTGTGTCCAGCCCTTGGGCCTGCTAAAGCTCTTGGCTGTCCCTCATGTCCCCTTTTTGTCCTTAGAAGATGGTGCTATAGGGTGCAGACCTGAACCAGTATGTGCTCTGATCACTCTGTAGGACACACACGGAAGCAGAACTGAGTAAAAGATGAGTCTGATGTGTAGTCACAAAGGCTGGGCTGATGGAAAAGCCATGGTCTTGAACTTCACTCTGCTATAGGAAGACAGGTTCTAGGACCTGGCACTTACTCACCTGCTGCAGCTAGATATGGTGTATTTCAGCCTTTCTCCACAAACAGCACTTGTGTAGAACTAGCCATGTGTTTCTGAGGGGAAGTCAGCTGTGTTTACTCTAGGCTCTTGTGTCTTGCTGGTTTTGATGGTCATGGGTGCTGCTGTTGTTTTTAAGACAGGGTCTCAATATGCAGCTCTGGCTGGCCCAAAGCTGGCTGTGTAGACCAGGCTGGCCTCTAACTCAGAGGCTGCTTGCCCCTGCCAGGAATTAAAGGTGTGGCCACCATGTCTGGCTCTGTCTTTGTTTTTGACCTATTTAGAATTCAGACTGTGGACCAAGATTTTCCATTATGTTGGGTAAAGTTTCAACCTATTCCAATATTTTTCTTCCCTTTCAATCTTTCCTTATATTTCTGTTGAACAGAATATTATGCATGAAGTGTTTTTATTCTCTGAAGCTGTTTCTTTTTGTTATTCTGTTTTTCTGACTGTATAATTTCTGCATATCTCTTTAGTGGAACCTTCTTGCTGCCCAAATAGATTGTGTAGCCCCTCTAGTTGATTTTTTTTTTTTTTTAAACAATAAGGTCTTGTAGTCCAGGCTGGCCTTCAACTCTCTACTTAGAGAGGCTGGTCTTGAACTTCTGATCTTCCTGCTTCCACCTTCAAAGTTCAGGAATCATAGGCTCCAGCGCACGGTGTCCTGTGTTGCACTGGAGAGCCCTGGCTCCCTGGCTTCCTGAAGCTGCGCATGTTCTCCAGCTGCGCTGTAGCTGCAGCCCTCCAGAAGACTTCTCATTTAGTTCTTGAACATTACAGTCCAGCCATTTCCATCTGGTTCTTTTCAATGGGCCTCTTTATTGATAGTCTCTGCTCGTGGGGTATTGTTATTCCTTCCACTAGGCCTTTAACCAAGACTTCCTTTTATTCTTTTTAGCATATTTACAGTAATAGCTTTGTAGATATGCCTCCTGGACTTCTTCAAAGGCAATATCTGTTGACTGTTTTTTCCTACTTACAGGTTACACTTTCCTGTTCCTGATACTTTTTTTTTTTTTAATTGAAAACTAGATGTTTTAGAAGATAACATAGGAACTGTGGATACTAATCCTGATACCTCTGTTCTGAGCTTGTCATTGTTTGGTTATTTATTTAGTGACTTGGCTGGACTGTTTCCTGGACTCTTGTGGGCTTTCAGTCTGCTCCTCACATAGCCTTGGGTACACATGGCCACAGTTACCTGGAGTGACCCTCCAAAGTGCTCACCTTCTCTGCTCCTGTTACGCTCTTACCGTTGCAGTCTAGAGTTCACTGATTTTGATGGCTGATTTGTTTCTGCAGTGCCCTCCAACTAACTAGCCTCACAGTCTGAGTTATGTTTACCTCTTTGTTGTCATAGAATGTTTCCTACCACCTGAAGGCTCTGTTTAGCCAGGCCTTCCTGGTTCTGTCAGGCTTAACCAGTCTGGTTGGTTTGCTGCCCTATGGTGCTTCCAGCCTCCTCTTAATTCCTATGGCTCAAATCTTTCTTGTTTGCAACTGTGCCCTTAGGTTTGTACATCTCACATGACAAAGTCACTTCTTTTGGTGAGATTCACAGAGTCTGCTTTCTTCCTTAAGCAGAACTTCCATGAAAGACTGGGTGTGTGTGCAGGCACATACCTATAACCCCAGCATTTGGGAGACTGAGGCAAGAGGCTTGCCGGTTGTATGAACTTGGGTGGAGTCTCCTGGCTCTCTACCCTGCTTTTAGACCTTCTGCTACCAAGCGGAGGACACAGCCTGCTGTCACTTGTTTTCTTCCCCTGTGGAGCTTTTGCCCACAGCTAAGTGAGACCTTGGTGATCAGGCCTGCCTTGTGTAGCTGGGCTGTGAGCGACATGCAGAGGGCGCCCTTGTCTCTGGTTTCATCTGTCAGGAGTGGGGCTTCTCTAGGGAGCGAGAGCAGTGCCTGTGCCTGAGGTTTGGAGGTCAAGTTTGTCTCTTGTTGCTGTGTGGTTTTGTTGTTGAGGGTGGATCAACTCTGGTGCCTGTGCATGCTGGGCAAGCACTCTACCACCCAGCCCCGGCCCCGGCCCCGGCCCCGGCCCCGACCCCAGCCCCAACCCCAGCCCTTCATAGGTTTTTTTAGATGGATATTCTTTGGTGTATGCCCTTAGGATAGTCTACAAAGCTTTACTGTATTTTGTTTTGTTTTTAAAAATAACTTTAACCATTTGTTCCTGTGTGTGAGGATGGTGGGGGTGGAGGTTGAAAAAGCTCCCTGAGTGACCCATCTGGAAGCTGAGCCCTGGTACCAGATGTGAGGTAATAGTGTGCTAGGTGACAGCACCATATAGAGACCCCAGAACTAGGTCACACTGAGTGTAGCTGTGAGTGATTATGGCTCAGTGGCCGTCTCACATTCTGTGCGCTCAGTGTTTAGAGTCAAGTCATTCATACCTGCTTGTTTTATATGCTGACTGTGAAGACTGATGGCATTCCAGTGTGTCTCACAGCTTGTGATTAATTTTCATTTTCGTATGCTTAAGCAAGGCTTTCTCTTCCATTCTAATGATCCTGCTTCTCTGGGGATGGGTTTTTGATTGATGGATTAGAAATTGGAGGAGGCGGCATCTCGTGCTGCAGATGAGGAGAAGAAACGCCTGCAGACTCAAGTGGAACTACAGACCAGGTTCAGCACGGAGCTGGAGCGGGAGAAGCTGGTAAGGCTGAGAACTGCTGCACCAGCCAGCGGTCCTTGTGGCCACCCTGGCTTTGCTGTGACTTTGGGGGCCACTGGAGGAACTGTGTGCTTGTTCGTGTATTATCCTCTATTGAGCACCTCTCTGTGTCAGAGGGACAGAGGTAAAGGATGGGCGCCTTGTTTTCCAGAGCCCTGAGCAGAATCGTATGCAGTGCAGTCATAAATGCTTGGATAATGTGGTTCTATGTCTTCTTTGCTTTGAGGCATCCTTGTCCTGTGATGACTATTAACCAGGATCCTTTTCATTCTCAAAAGACTTCTGCTTTAAACAGTGACTAGCTATGAGAACATAAACCTAAATTCACAACATTTTTCCTCCATAATGAGCAAAGTGAACACTGAGACCTCTGGGCTCTGGTTACCATGCCAAGGTCCAGGTTGTTTTGTGGAGTTAGCTGGTTACTGGAGCTCAGGTTTCCCATAAGGCACTGCTGTGCTGAGCCCAGTGCCCTGTACATGGTCTGAAGTTACCATTAGTAACTTCTAGCACTCATTTCTTCCATCTTTAGCTCAAGGGTAGAGGTGGGATGGGCGCCTTGCCCTGGGCAGAAGTTGCCTGCATTTAGGAAAGACCACAATCCTTTCATCCCTCCAGATCAGGCAGCAGATGGAGGAGCAGGTAGCCCAGAAGTCCTCAGAACTGGAACAGTATCTTCAGAGAGTTCGGGAGCTGGAAGATATGTACCTGAAGCTGCAGGAGGCCCTGGAGGATGAGAGGCAGGCCCGCCAGGATGAAGAGACGGTTCGCAAGCTTCAGGCCAGGTGCACATGGCTCTGCAGCCCTCACCCTCATTGGCTTTGTGTGCTCTGGATCCTAACACTGGCAGAAAGGGAGCTTGAGCCCATGGTTGTTCAGAGATCCTGAATGTCGGGCTTGCTGGGTGTTTTTTTCTGATCCTGGGATACAGAAACCTTTGCTTGGGGGGGGGGGGTCTAAAAAGGGCCTTGTGCCCGAGAGCAGTGTGGTGGTTGTGTTTGCTGGGATGCACTAATTCTGTTCCAGAATATCTATCAGCCAGGTCAGCTTTGGTGGAAACTTGGTTTTGTCACCGTGTCCAGACCTGAGTGACCCTCTGTGCAGAGGCAGGGTGCCTCAGGCTGGGCCTGGCAGAGGTTTTGTGGATAAGGAGGGAACGTGCACTCTCTTTTTGGCAGTGTAGGATCGGCACCACTTCTTTATTAGACACTACTTGTAATCCAAGTTTTAAAAGTTTTGAAATTAGATTCATCCCCTCCTCGAGCTTTTAAAATCAGGTTTACAACTGTGAAACTCATCTCAGAGAAAAAAAAAATTCTCTGGGTCTTTGTAACATCTGGAAGGACAGAGTGACATGAGGACCCGAGAGAGATGAGGTGCTGGGCTGGTTTAGCCCGTGTCCCATATGCTTCTCCGTGATGCCCCATGGAGGCAGTGGAGATGATGTGCTGGGGTCTTGAGCTGGTGCCCTCTCTCCCCGTGCTAGAAAGATGCTGTTTAAACCTGGGAAGGGAAGGAGCAGACTAATTGGCTGGATCAGCAGGTAAAAGCCTGACACCGTCCACATAAAGGTGGCAGGAGAAAGCTTCCAAAGCTGTCCACTGACCTCCATACTCATGCCATAGCACACCACACACACACACACACACACACACACACACACACACACACACACACACACACACGCTCATTTTTTAAATATTAAAAATAGAAAAACAAACTGGAAAAAGGAGTTTGCCACAAGTGATGGGGCTGGTGAGATGGCTCAGTGGCTGAAGGCCTTTGCTGTCAAGCTGTGAACTGAGTTTAATCCCGGCTGGAGGAGAACCAGCTCCCAGAAGTTTCTGTGTAATCCCCACATGCACACCTTGGCATGAAGCTACACATGAAACAAACAAGTGTCATTAAAAGACATCAGATTATCATTTGAAAAAAAATTGAGTTGGGGCCATCAAGATGACTGCCCCTTGCTGTGTAAGCCTGGTAACCCACATCAGATCCATGGAGCCCACATCGGGATAGGAGAAGAGAAGCCGCTCCGTACAGTCACCCTAGACAGTTCCTCGGAGTCGCCTCTGGTGCTGTTGACAGTGGCATTAGCAGGTCATTCAGGAGAAGGTGCGAATCCTGTATCATCCCTTCCAGAGTGGCACTTTTGAGTGACACTAGACATTTTGAGTCACTGATAGATTACTCTCGTGCACTGGGAAGGCAGGCTGTGTTTCTGGAGTCTCCAGAGGAATGAGACCCACCGCAGCAGGGAGAAGTGGCAGAAGACCAGATAACTGAGAGGTTCACTCAGCATCAGCTCCCCGCTGTGGAGTGGCCGTGCTTCCTCCGGTGTGGAGTGGCCGTGCTTCCTGAAGTGCTGACTTCTCTTGTTTCGATGATGGGGAAAGGGGTTTCCTTTGGCTTGTGGTTCAGAGGGAGAGTCCACCATTGCTGGGAAGGCATGTGTGGTGGCTGGAGCAGGAAGTGCCTCATCACATTTCCATGGGGAGAGAAACAGACGTGAGGTGGGGCTACAGAGCCTGCACTCTGTGGCACGGAAGAGTGGAAATGGGCTCGAAGAAGGTCTACCAAAAGACCATAGGGATCTTTCATTTTTTCTTGTCACTAAAGTTGATTTTAATTTTTATTTATTTATTTTGCTGACAACACTGATACTTATATTTATTATAAATAAATATATCTGCATATATATAAGCCTTACAAATAATCACATTAGGTAATTAGGTGATAAGGTAAATTTCCAGGGGAAACATAACTCATTTGTATACTTTTTAAAAATTTTTATTTATTTTTGAATAAAGTCTCTCTCTCTTTTTTAACTTCTATTTCTTTATTTGACTTGGTGTTTGTCTGGAACTGGGAACTGGAACTACAGACAGTTGTGAGCCACCATGTGGGTGCTGGGAATTGAACTCAGGACCTCTGGAAGAACAGTCAGTGCTCTTAACCGCTCAGCCATCTCTCCAGCCCTTCAAGTCTCATTTCTTATCCATGTATCCCCTTGTTCAAACTCCCTTCCCCCTCCCGCCCCTCCCAGTCACTCTCTCTTCTCCCCATCTCCTTATCTCCTCCTCTGATTTTTAATTTTAAGACAGAAACTCATTTTGTAGCCCCAGCTGGCCTGGAACTTGGTATGTAGACCAGGCTGGTCCAGACTCTCAGATCCACCTGTCTCTGCCTCCTCGGCACTGGGAATAAAGGTGTGCACCACCATGTCTAGCTTGAGGTTGATTTTGTTGTTTTTGTTGCCTCCTCTTCCTCCTTCTTCCTCTCTTCCTCCTCCTCCTCGTCCTCCTCCTCGTCCTCCTCCTCCTCCTTCTTCTTTTCCTAGATGAAGTTTCTCTGTGTTGGCTGCCCTGGAACTTACTCTGAAGACCAGGATGGCCTTTATCAGAGCTCCTCTGCCTTTCCCTCTCAAATGCTGAGATTGAAGGTGTGCACTACCACCACTGCCCAGCTAGAAGTTTGGTTTTTAATGTATAATTTTAAAGGTTATCTGATAGGCAATTCAGAAACAAACTTTTAACGTTTAACTGGAAATTAAGTAAATTACTGGACCGTAATCTATCTTATTATAACTTCACTCATTAAAGGTTTAGATTTGAGCCAAGCATAGTTGTACATGCCTGTAATTCCATCACTCTGGAGACCGAGGCAGGAGGATTACTACAAAGTTGAGGCCACCTGCTCTGTGTATATAATAAGGTCCATCTCTGAAATCCAGCCAGCCAACCACATTTGGATCTTATGCACATCTGCATTCCTAGCAGCTAGGGCAGTACCCAGCAAATGGTGAATTGGTTAAGTGCCCAGGGAAAAAGTGCCTCATATATCCCCGGCTGTCTTCAGACTTTCTCTTATAGCTGTAGCTGACCTAGAACTCTGGTATTCCTGCCTCCACTTCTTGAATGCTGGCTTACAGACATGTACCATAACTATAGCTGGCTGTTGAACCGTGAGCGCTAAACAAGCTGGACAGGCACGGTACCATCTGAGCTACATCAACAGGGAATAGTGTTTCAATGAGGCAGAGTACACGGCAGCCTCTGTTCCAGCTGCCGCAGCGGCTGTCATGTGTTTGAAGACAGCTAGGGGCTGGGTTCGTAGGTGGGGCGTGTCTACTTAATTCCTGTTGGTGGTACTTTGAGTTTGAAGTAGTATTTTACTTCATCGAACTTTTAGTTTTTTTATCTGTAAAATAAGAGTGGCTGCCAGCTTTAGAGTTGTGAAAATGGAGTTAGAGATTGCAGATACAGTGTCTTAGTAGAACATCAGCACGCAGCCTCCTTTTATCTTGTCACAGATGGGGAAGATATGTATCACGTACAGAATTAAGAAGATGTTGAAAGGAAGGCTAGAATGATAGTATTAGGCCATGAAAATATCAGAAAAAGAAGCTGAAGATGCTCAGAGGTCAAGAGCACCTGCTGCTCTTAGGGAGGGCCAAGGTTCGGGTCCCAGCACCTGCGTGGCAGCTCACAACTGATCCTCTTGCCTTAGTCTCCCGTGTGGCTGGGATGACGGATGTGCACATTTCTTACCTCTACAAATGAAGATGAGAAACAGAAGGGTGGAAGCGCTCCAGTCTTTAGTTGGATGTTAGTTTGCAAACCACAGAAACCAACTTGGATGGGGAAAGGCAAGGAAATGATTTATGGAAACATTTTTAAATAGTTCTCTAGTCCCATGGAGGGAAGGGGACCAGGTCTTGAGCAGTGTCAGGAAACATAGGGGATGGGCCTGGGGTTGCCACGGACACAGGCATTGGGTGAGGGCACTGCTGTCGCCCCGCCACCAGGAAGAGAAATTCTCCATTGTCTCTGGTTCTGTGTCAGACTTCCAGGGCGAACAGCTGCTTTGCCAAGCTTAGTTCTTGTTCCACTGAGCTCTGCTGCCAAGGACGTGCTCTGGGTGGTGGTGTCTGTACGGGGAGATGGGGTCCGCCACCTACTAGACCCTACTGTGCTGATTCTCCAGCTGTCTGAAGGCAGCCTCGTCCCTAAAAGCCTGGTCTCTCCCTGTGTACGTCAGCACCAAAGTGAAAACGCAGAGGTTTATGCAGTCTTACTGGTTATCTCTAGAGAAACACTTCACAGGCATATAATGAATAGCTGTGAATTTGGTATACAATGAATAGCTGTGAATTCAGAGTACATGCCGGGCTTGTCTGCAGTGCTGGGCTCAGTGGTGGATGCTGTATACCAGGAGACTTCTGAGGAGCCCGAATGTGTGTGTGTTGGGGAGGGGGTGGTTCTGAGTCTGGAAGGGGCAGTGTGGTCCTTGCCTCTTCCTTGCTTCTGCTGTAGAGAACAGATACTGCAGGCGGCAGGGGCTGCCCTGTCACATGACTTGACTCTGTGGCTTCTTGTTAAGACTTGAGTCCTGACCAGTGCTGACATCTGACCACACTATCTGTATCTTGAGTTTGGGCTGTGTGTTGGTTTATTTATTTAAACATGAATGCAATTGGCTAATCTAAGCCAAGCTGTTAATTGTGCTAACACTTTGACGTCACCCACCTGTGTGCAAGTCCGTGGTGACCTTTGCAATGCACTTGCAGATACATTGCTTCGTCTGTGACGAGGGGCTGGTACCTCCCAGATTGTTGATAACAGGTCTTTATTAGATGAAGAAATGTTCTAATGTTGTAGCAACCAGGCAAGTTGCAGGGCTTAGCTCTACCACCTGGCAGGTGGATGACTTAAGGCCACACTTCGTCTCAAGTGTGACTACAAATGTGTGCACTGTGTGAAATGGTGGGAAGACACACTTGTCTCAACTCTTGGCGTACACTCAGTGTTGCCTAAACAGTAGTTTTCCTTTTCCTTCATATCGGGTAAGACCTGGGGATGCTTGGAGCAGAACACCTGGGCTACTCCCTAACTTTGTGATAGACACTTCTTTGGCTTCCAGGCTCCTTATAAAGTGTGTGTGGGGCATTAGATGACTGTCCTGTGAAGGGGGGCCCAGCAGCATGTGACCCCAGTCTCGTGTGTGTGTGTGTGTGTGTGTGTGTGTGTGTGTGTGTGTGTGTGTAATTAGATGACTGTCCTCTGAAGGGTCCCCGCAGGATGTGACCCCGGTCTCGTGTGTGTGTGTGTGTGTGTGTGTGTGTGTGTGTGTGTGTGTGTAATTAGATGACTGTCCTCTGAAGGGTCCCCGCAGGATGTGACCCCGGTCTCCTGTGCATTGCAGGTTGTTGGAGGAAGAGTCCTCTAAGAGGGCAGAACTGGAGAAGTGGCACCTGGCCCAGCAGCAGGCCATCCAGACGACCGAGGCGGAGAAGCAGGAGCTGGAACAGCAGCGTGTCCTGAAGGAGCGGGCCCTGCAGGAGGCCATGGCACAGCTGGAACAGCTGGAGCTCGAGCGGAAGCAGGCGTTGGAGCAGTATGAGGTGGCTGGACTTCTTACTCTGCACACACCTGTAACTGACTCCTTAGAAACAGTGATTGGCTGGGGTCGGGTGGGACTCTGCACCCAACAAACAACCAAACCCCAGCATTCACTTGGAAGACTCTTGCTCAGTGTAGAGAAGAAAGAGAAAGTTGGTTTTCCCCCCAGAGGATGGAGGTGCCTGTCCTGCTCAGGGTCCATATTGGAGTGTGAGTGAGGAGGTTTACTCTCTGTGACAGAGAGGCCCACCAGGCTGTAGTATGAACTCAGAACCTGGGAATGACAGGCAGCAACCATTGCCCCACTCTGAGGTTGAGCACCCGACGCCGTCACACTTCTTTGGAGGGGGAATTTATGAAAGAAAGTGTTCACTTGAACTTAGGTTTCAGGGGTTAGAGGCCATGATGGGAGAAGGCATGGAGGCAGAAACAGCGGAGCCCCACATCTTGATTATGAAATCACAAGGCAGGGGAACACTGGGATAGCGTGAGTCATCCTGAAATCTCAAAGCCCACCCCAGTGACACTCCAGTGACACCCCTTCTCCTACATGATCACTGTCCTAATCTTCTCCAAATAGCTCCACCAACTGGGGACCAAACATTCAGACATCTAAGACAGTGTGGGCCATTCAAGCCCCCATGACCATGGCTGTCCTGAGTGAGTGCCAGCAGAGAAAGAGCCTTCCTCCTCATGTCCTTCAGAACCTGTTACTGAGGAAGCCAGGACTGGCAGCTGTAGTGAGGGAATTAACCCCGCAACAAGTCAGGCTGGGGAAGGGCAGGCTTGGAGCAGAGAGGCAGTGAGCCCCATCCCAGGCCTGCTTCCCCCATGGGACTCTGCAGGGTGGGGGCAGGGCACAGCAGTGAGAGTGCTCTGTGGGTGGAGCCTGGCAGTTAAAGGTCCAGGGGGTGGGGAGGAATGTGGATACTCATGTGCCTTGAAGGGCTTACATTCTCCACTGTTTGTTTTTATTAATAAACAATCAGGTCATAGGAAAGGGAGTGATGATACATTAGACTACCTCCTGTTGAATCAGGGCATCGAGGTTCTCTGGGCAATCTCGATCTTCACCAGGGTCTAACTCGGTGCTGCAGGTCTCTGGCTCCCCTTGTAACTGTAACTGGTTAAAAATCTCTTGGATGGGCAGATGGCTTAGCTCTAACGCTCCAGGAGAGTCTTGGTAGCTTCTCCCAGCGTGGCTGTGAGCATGTAGTGAGGGGACCCACAGGTCACAGTCACAGTAGGTGTCAGTCCATGCTACTTGGTTCTTAAACTGCTGCTTTCGTCCTAGGGAGTTAAAAAGAAGCTAGAGATGGCAACTAATAAGACCAAGAGCTGGAAAGACAAAGTGGCCCATCATGAGGGATTAATACGATTGATAGAACCAGGTAATCTTATATATTTAATTATCTATTTTAATTTTTGTTATATTCATGTGATTGAATTGTATTAAAAACAGCAACAACAACTATCTTAGGGGCACAAAGCCTTTGGTTCTATACGTAGCACCACATAAAACCCACCTAGGGTTGGGGCATGTGCCCGTAATCCTAGCATTTGGAATCTGAAGTGTGAGATCATTCTTGAGATAGTGCACAGGGTGGGGCACGTGCCCTTCAGGCCTGGCCACCTGAGTTCAGGCCCTCAGGACCCTCATCTAAACCTGGATGGGGACATGTACGTCCCAGGGCTTCTACAGGGGATGGGGCAGAGACCCTGAAGGCCGGCTGCTTCCCGGGAGTCCCTCTTAACTGCCTGACCTCCTTCCTAAGTGGCTCAGGCGGTCTCTCTGCATACATCTTGTGGCTCTTTTGGCTGTGGACCTTTTGGGTATTCCTCAGAGACGAAGTAAAGTGGAACAGTTGTTTTGTCCCTGGGGTGATGACGGTGTGGACGGTGTCCTGCATTGAAATCGCGCTTGTTGCTTAGGTTCAAAGAATCCTCACCTTATCACCAACTGGGGACCGGCGGCATTCACCCAGGCAGAGCTGGAGGAGAGGGAGAAGAGCTGGAAGGAGAAGAAGACCACAGAGTGACAGCCATCCAGTGGCCACGGGGACGTCAGTGAGGAGTCGAGCTCCATGCCCAGGACAAGGACACTGGCTTTGCGCTTCCGTCTGTCTGTCTTCCCTCAGGGCTCCAGTGGGGTCCATGTGCTGAGGATCTGTATCACCTTCTAGCACTGTCTCAGCTTTTCTGTGCGAGAGCATGGGCACAGGTGTGCCTGGGCCACCCTCACCGTTGTCACTTTCTGCAGCCGCTCAGCCCCTCTTAGCGTGGGAGGTCATCTGCCTCCTCAGGCTGTGTGTCCTCTCCAGTGATTGGTCTGTTTGCCTTTCCCTGTTAGGTGACGCGGCAGGCCTTTGTTGTTGGTGCTGTGATGGACAAGTGACCAGTGACTGCCCTTGTAGATGGGATGTAGTTGGTGAAACTTTGCAGGTTCAGCTGTTCCCAGCATCATGCACGCACGCAGCAGGCTTCATTTGCATTTCCTTTCCCGGCACCTCAAAGCTAATGCATATCCTGACCCAGTTCCCTGGACGTTCTGTCCCAGCCCCTGGCCCCATGGGTAAAAGGACTGTTGACTCGAAGAGGGGCTAACTTGAAATCTCTGGTGATTGGGTAGTTTGGGAGGTTATGTGGGCACAGTGGGAGCTGACAGTATGTGGGCTGGTTAGGTGTAAAGTGTCACAGGATGATACAAGCCCTGGCTTTAGCCAAGCTGGAGTTGTGACTTTCTCTGGGGTTACCTCTGCTTTTCCCTTCCTTCTCTGTGAGTGACGCAGGTCATGATTTCTAGGCTTCTTTTTTGAGGGTATTGGGGAAAGTCTTCACTTATAATCTGGTCTGGGATTGAGAATAGTTAAGTATGCCTTCCCACACTAGTTGGAATCATAAGCACAGTGACTCCATAGAAAGCTGCATTGTTTTACATTGTGAATGGGAAGGTGATTTCCAAGTTACAGAAAAGGTGGAATTTAGTAACAGAACAGAGAAACCTGAGTATCCTGGTCCAGCCTTGCCTCATGGCAGAGAGGAGACCATTCTAGACATGTGGAAGTCTAGAGATAAATTTTAGTGTTCCTGGTATTTACATAAGGACTGGATAGAATTCCGTAAACCTCTACCTTTCATGACTGGAAAACATTTGCCAATGGAAGTCTTACAAGTTTTTCTTAAGATTTTGGGCTGCTTAATAAAAGTAATTTTATTTAACGTTTATATTTGCCTCCATAAACTTTAGAATTGTATGCAGAGTATCACTGTATCATGAACCTTTTTAGGTTAGTCGATAACTTGGGTGTAGGTTTCTACCCAGCCATTTATACATCTCACTCACCAGTCTTTCCTTGTTAGCTGGGCTATCAGGCCTTGGGGTCCAGGGCTCCCTGTGCTTAATGATGTCTCCCAGGAGACTTCAGTGTCCTTGAAGGGAATGAGGAGAAGAAACTGCCAGGAGGTTGACTGATGTGAAATCTCTGGATGGAGCAGAGGGCCTGGGAGTCCAGAGGAGGAGGACCTGGGAGTCCAGAGGAGGCAGGCATGAATTGACTGCCATGTCCTAGCAGACCATTCCTCCTTAAACCTGACTTTCTTATCACACAGCCGGAGCAGGGCCAGCAACTGCCATGGCCCTCACTGTCTGGCCTGGGTGCAAGTGTGAAGACCACATGCTTCCTGGTTGTGGTACCGCATGGGCTGTGCAGAAAGTTTCTGCAATCTGGTGCTGCTGGTAGACACACTGACTTCAGCATCGTTGTGGCAGGGACATGACAGTCCTTTTAAACAGTAGATAAAGAAGACAGCAAGCACAGATGTGGACTCTGTGACTCCCTTTTGGGTGGACTGGCTCTCGGGTGTCTCCTGAAACTTAAGGAGGCTTCAGCTAAGTGCCTGCCTGCCCCCTCGCCTCAAGCACAGGAAACTTCAGGAGTATTGAAGCATGGACATTGTAATCAGCCCTTCCTACAGCTAGAGATAAGACTGTTTGCAGGAATTGTGAATGAAAAACATTTTGAAAATCTGTTTGGGGATGTGCTGTAGTGAGAGGGAGGAGCAAAGTATTTAATGTTCAAGCATTCTTATCTAAACATTGTACAATGTAATATGCTCAACTTTCTTAATTTTTTTGCTAATTTTTCTAATATATTAAAATGTTTTCTATGCATTTTTTGTTTTTTTATTTTTTTAGTACAGTGGATTCAATAAAAAATTTAAACATACCAGAGTATCATACATTTTAAACTGGTTTAATAAAAACCAGTGTGTGTGGTGTCTGTGTGTGTTCACTAATGTTCATTTTTATACAGTCGTGGCCGTGGCTTAGGGACTGGGTTTGGGAATCAAGCCCTCATGAGGTTAGCTGCGACCCCATGTGTGGTGTTTGAGCGGATGCATCAGCTCGAGACCCTACAGCTGGCTTCTCTTCGTTGTTGATGTTTACCCGGAGCCTTTTACTCTCGTCTCAAGTTTTCTTTATTATGTCTTTGAGTTTTTCTTTTCCTAGAGCAAACAGTGTGGTTTTCTGTTTGGGTTTACACGGTCACTGAGCTTAAAGCTCTTACTGTAGATGAAGCAGGCTTGACTGTGGATCAGCTAGCTGCTCTTCCCCTGATGGAGGAGGCGGGGAGATGAGGGTTTGTACGCTTTCTCTAGTGCGGCAATCCTCAAGCAGGGCACTTGTTCTCCAGGGGACATTTGTGGTCTTCGTAACTGGAAGGGATGTTGCTGGATACTGTGGGCACCTTGCATTACCCCAGCTGGAAGGGAGGAGTGTTGTTAATTCCTGTTAGGCCCCATTGACCCTCTGAGGTTTCCAAGGCATTGGTCTTGGGCAGTGGGCACATTTGTGGCGGACACTAAATTCCAGCCCTAGTCCGGTTTCCACCACAGCAGCACAGTCCCTGGTCTATGAGGGCTGTGACCCACAGGAATGTCTGCCTCCCCCATGGCAGTTGAGAAGACCAGAGAGGTTGTGGGAAATGGACCCTTCTGTCCAGCTGACCTCATTTGGCCAGATCCTGCCTCCCATTTGAAATCCATTTTACCTCAATTCTCCCCTCACACCTGCAGCCTGGGCTGGTGGCCTCTGTGGGTCTCGCTCTCTGTGATTCTCCTCTGCTGTCAGCCAGGACTGTCCCAGGGATGGGCTCCATCACAGGCTGCTTTGGACCAGCTGCCTCCGTGTCCACCTTCAAAATCTCCAATGGGAGTCACTGTCTAGGCTCACAGACTGGGTGTTTTGTTCCCAGGGGAGAGTATCCAGGCCTGAGACATGTTTACAGAGAACATGGACTATGGACAAGAGGCCCAAGGCCCGCAGCCCTCACTCCCGGAGCTGGAAGCCAATGACAAGGCAATGAAGAACATTCTTTCCAGTGTTCAGTGCTTGTCCCGTACCCCCAGCTGGGAAGGAATCTGGGCATTAGTCATAGAGATCTGGGTTTAGCTGTGGCTCTGAGGCAGGATGGCTAGTTAGGAAATAGAGGAGACACAGGAAGAGAGAACAGCTCCCCTCACCCCCACTTTAATAACACAGCTAGTTCTGAGCCCCACTCTCTAGGACTGACCCAGAAGCTTTTGACTACTGAGGCTGCGCAGTACCATAGTGCTCCTCTGAGAAACACCTCCCATGAGATTGATTGATATGGCTCATGACCCAGTCTTCAGTCTGCCCTATGTTTTATCACAGGCATCATCTCCAGCTGCACACAGTATGCCTACAGGAAGTCTCTCAAGGGCAACTTCAGGAAGGCAGGGCCAGAAGAGGTGTTGCACCGGCTCATGCCTCTCCCAATCCCTGAGCTCCTAGGTCTGTGGGCGGCGGCCATGGAGGCACTCGGTAAAGGGGCTCCAGCCAGCTCCGAGCGCAGCAGGCTGGCTCTGGTGGCCCTGCCCTTCTCCCCCATTCCCTCTGCCTTGCTAGAAACTCACATTCCCAAAGCTAGCCCCCAACCCCAGGTCTACTCCCTTCCTCTTGAGGCTGACCACCAGTGTCAAAAGCCCCTGGGGCTCACCTACTTAATTTGCCCAATCAGAATTAAACACCTCATCCTAATGAGGGCCTCCCCTTGTGCCTTTATAAGATGCCCGTGGGCCACCCCTGTCTCCCCCCTATCCAGAGGCATCCTTTGTTCCAGGGACAGATACCTTTCTCCCTCTCTCTTGCCCCCCCTGCCCCCGTTTCTTTCTTTCCTCTTCTCTCTCCGTCTACCCCTATCCCTGCTCTCTGCCTTGTGCTGAGAACTTGGTCTTGGGGTGTCGAGCCAACTTTGAGGTTCCCTACACTTGGGTGTGTCCCTTCCTTTACCCGAGCATGACCCTCCTTGAGGATGTCTTGTCTTTTTGCTTATCAGTAAACTCATTAACATTGCCTTCCATTAAGTTTACTTTTTTAGACTTTTATTTATTCTTTGACTATTTCACACATGTTTATAGTGTATTTTGAGCATACCCACCCCAACGCCCTGCCCTGCACTCTCCCCAGAAACCCAAAGCATGCTCTTTTCCCACGGTTTTCCTTTTGTTTTTAGTAGCTAAGTCCAGTTAGGATGCAGTTTGGAATATTGACTGATCTTATTGGCTTGATCTTTGGCAGGTAACCGATGGCTGCATTGAGGTGGCTGTGTCCCAGGCAGAAGCAGCACACAGCCCTCCTCCCCACCCTCCACTCCTGCCTTTTTGCCCGTCTTCCATGATGTTTTCTGGGTCTTGGGGTGGGGTTGATGCACCCTGTGTAGGGCTAGGCATTCAATAGTCACTCTCTACTCTCTGGCCAGTTATGGGTCTCTGCATTGACTGCTGCCCACTGCAAAGAGAAGCCTCTCTGGCCACGGCTGAGAACAGCACTTGTTTGTTAGGTGGAGCTGCCGTGAGATGAAGGGTCCCCATCTCAGGCAGCTGTGGCAGGCTCCACTCCAAACAGTGTTAGAGTGCCTAGTGGGCGAAGTCCTTTTCTGGAATTCAGTCAAAACCCATCTGTAACCAAGCAGGAACTCCTCAGGATAATTGGGGACAGTTCGTGCTCACTGTGTCATCTAAAAGGATCAGACTCAGGCTGTGTGCGCAGATGATGTCCCCAGCCTGACACCCCTAGAGCACAGGATGGCCATCTACCCCTCAAGGCTGCTGGGAACAGTCTTCCACTGCCTGCACCCTGCTTGCTGTCAGGGCACGATGTCTTTGAGCAGTCATGTGGAGGGGCTTTCCATCTGAGCTAGGCCAGGCTGTGGCGTGGGGATTTCTGCTGGTTTTCTGGCAGGTGGCTGTAGCAGGTTGCTCATGCAAAGCTTCTGGAGAATTAGGGGAATATCTTAGGTGCTTTTGGTGTCCCCACAGACAGGTGTGCAACTTCTGAGGTGTCCAAGGAGGGATGGACCAGAAAAGCCCAGAAATACCCAGTTCCTGGTATTTCTCAGTTTACCTCTCAGGCCCTAGCTAGGAGCTGTCAAGAGAATCTCAAGGGGCTGGCATTGCCATCCCCCAGCAAGCTCCCAAGAATCCACACCTCTGCTCATGTGTCTTGTGACTTTTTGGGTGCCCACTACAGTTTCGTGTCATTGTCAGAGAAGCTCTGTCTTCCGAAGATGAACCAGATCCCTGATTTTCTCTCAGCAGCTGTGCCCCAAGGCCCTCGCCACCCAGTGGAAAGCCCAGAGCTCCATGAGCAAGCAGCTTCCCTAGTGCAGTGTATAATGCCTGGTCCTCAAACGTGCCCAGGACGTTGCCCTCCTGGGCTTCGTCAGAATGCTGGCCTACACTTTAGCTCTGGCTGTGGGAACAGCATCTATTCCATCCTGCCCGAGGCTGGGGATACATCTCCCTTCTTAGTAAAGAAAGCTGATCCCACCATCTCGCTTCCATTTCTTCCAGGCAATCTTCATGCAAGCAGATACTTGAAGGTCGAAAACTCCCCACATGCCTTTGAGGGGACTTCCCAGAGGCCTTTAAGGACAGGCTCATTTGGACCCTGTCTCCTGTATTGTTCTGCTGTCACAAGGTGATGTGAAACCCAACGTGGGAAACGCAGTTGTGATGTATCCGGCTGAGAGACAGTCAGCTGCCGTGCACTTCTGGGCTGGGTGGCCGCTAGGTGGCAGTTATACACCGCGCCTGTGGGTTAAGACTGGGGCTGATGATCTGCTGCTCCAGGGTCCTGTCATGGGGACAGCCTCCACTCAGAGCCCTGCTGGGACCTAGACCCCACCTGATTTCATCTTATCTTCCCAACTGAAAGGGTTGATGTGATTTACCCATTTTACAGATGTGAAAAGTTAGGCTCAGGAGGCCAGACAGTCACCTCAAGGAGCCACAGGCTCTGAGAGCAGAGAGCCCAAATGAAGGGTTCTCCATGCCTAGGGCATGGTGTGGGGCCCCATGGCCTCCCTGTGGCTCCTGGCATTTTACTTTGTTAGCTGAGGAGACCCTTCATTGCATCCTTTGGTCCAGTCTGGTCGTCTTGGCTGTCCTTTATAGCGCCTTCTGGGAGCAAGCCAGCAAGCTTGGAGCTTTGGCTGGAAGCGCCTTGGGGATGGGGGATGGTGGAGGGTCAGCAGCCAGAGAGAAGGAGCCTGCTTCCTGACTCCCTGACCCCGCTGTCTCTGTGGAGGCCCGAAACCCGGCAAGGTCATCTAGGGCGAAATTCCAGCCTGGGCCCCTGAGCAATGACTTCAGTTTTCTCGATAAGACTGAAAAAGGGACACCGGGTATCCACCCCGCACCCCCTCTCTGTCAGCACCTCGGCTCTGGTGAGGCCTCTGTGGTAGACAGCCTGACGGGGAGAAGAGACAAAGATAGGCTGGGCACAGATAAGGACAGAGACAGCCAGGGACAGACAGAGGAGAAGATGGGGTAGCCGCCTGAGGGGAGCCCTGGAGGTCAGCGGGGGTCCCTGTCTCAGCATTGTGACCGCTGCAACAGAGATTTAGGGGTATGGCTGTGCTGCCGGCTTGAAGGACACAACAGTGTGTGTGACTCTGAGCCTGGTGTCCCAGAGTGTGTGTGTGTGACTCTGAGCCTGGTGTCCCAGTATGTGTGTGTGTGTGACTCTGAGCCTGGTGTCCCAGAATATGTGTGTGTGTGTGTGTGTGTGTGTGTGTGTGTGTGTGTGTGTGAGAGAGAGAGAGAGAGAGAGAGAGAGAGAGAGAGAGAGAGAGAGAGAGAGAGATGATCTTGGAGGCTTTATGAGGCACCAATTGAGAGGCTGAGGAGTCAGGACCTGAGTGGGGTTAGGGACCACGGCCACGGCTGTTGGATCAGATCGACTCCAGTTCTCTGGCCTCCTGAGGTCACCCGGCCTTGCAGTATTCCAGGCGCACTGTGAGAGAATATTTACACCCAAAACTGTCTATTTGGATTGGCAAGTTGCTAGAAGCTAAAAAGTCACAGCTGGCCTGTGGGCTCCTGGGTCAGCATGTGCAGTTGAGTCACAACCCCAGGGAACAGGAGCCTGTACTCAGGGCTGCACCCATAGACACATCCACACAGGTACCCAGAATGCCTATGCAGATGAATCATTATCATTCTCTGGGGAGCACGTGCAGGCTCGCATGTGTACGCAGGTATATACAGACGGGATGCACCTGACTGTGAGTCACCACCGCCAGCTGACTCAGAGGAAGGGCACGAGAGTGTGCTCTGCCACCCCCTCCCCGTTTAGATGCAAACACCCACATGGCCACATACCGATGTGTGCCTGAAATACAGCCCATGTACAGGCTACTTCATAATGGGGGGTCAATAAATGTTTGTTGAATGAGCAAGTGAGCAGAACGAATGGATAGATAAATGAAGAGGTGGGTGACAACGCCTGCTTGATAAAATTGGTCAAGGCGGCTCTTCAGGGTGGGTCTCAAGCTCTGTGTCTGCAGGGAGTTTGTCGTACTCCAAATATAGCCTCAGTGGGTGGGCAGAGAGCCAGGGCTCCTTCCCAGGCAGTGACTTCACTGGGCCCAAGTCCCAGCCTCGGAGGCCTTGGAGAAAATGAACAGAGGCCCAGCTCCCCATAGCCAGGCTTCAACTGCGGCGCAGGACCCTGCCAATGTCACTTGCTTGGCATCTGGAACTGCGGGACAAGGGCAGAGAGATGCACAGAGGGCCGCTTCTGAGCTGGCACTCCCCGGGGAGGCCTGGGCCTGCCTGCCAATTACATAATCCAGGCCCCCTGCTGGGCTGTCCATCATCTCCTGGGACAGCCTTCTGGCCTGGGCTTGCTCCCAGGGCCACTCCTTTGTTTCTGGAATCTTCTTTATTATTTCTTTTATTTTTGAGATTATAATGTAATTACATCATTTCTTTCTTCCCCTTCCTCCCTGCAAACCCTCCCATAGACTTCTCTTGCTCTCTTTCAGATTTATGGTTTTTCCTCATTAATTGTTGTTACATACATACATATGTATGTGTATATACATATCTATTCCTAACTATAACTTGCTTGGTCTGTATGTGTGTTTTCGGGGCTGACCATTTGGTACTGGATAACCAACTGGTGTGCTCTTCTCTGGGGAGACTATGTCTCCCATGCTTAGCATCTCTTAGCTGCCTGTAGGGTTGAGGCCTCGAGGACTTGCCCGGTCCTCTTTGACATGTCTGCCGGTCCTCTTTGACATGTCTATTGTTGATGTCAGCTGATGTTTGGACAGTTAAGCTTTATGGGTGCAGCTTCTGACATTCCAAGGAGACACAAATCTCTTACAAACTCCCTGATCCTCTGGCTCTGATAATGCTCCTGTTTCTGCCTTAGGTGCATATTCCAAAGCTGTATCCATCGGGACAGGGTAGAATCTCCTTTACTTGAGCAGCCCCTCCCCCATGACCTGCCCCTCCCCCATGACCTAACCCTTGCTCTCAGCCGCCAGGCATTTTTCTAAAACAAAGACCTGACTCTGGCTTTCCTGTTGAAGCTTCATGGCTTCTCAGTGGTGAGCAAACAGGTCAGGTGCCTCCTCTGGTGCTCAGACCACCCTTCCCGGGTCCACCTCCACCTGGGTGTTCAGAAAGGCTGGCACATTTGTAGGGTGCTGGCTGGTTTTATGTCAATGGCACTAGATAGAGCTACTGGGAAGTAGGAGCCTGGATTGAAAAAAAATGCCTCCTTAAGGTCAGGCTACAGACAAGCCTGTAGGTAATTTTCTTAACTAGTGATTGATGTGGGAGGGCTCAGCTGGCAGGTCCTGGGTTCTACAAGAAAGCGGGCTGGACAAACCATTGGGAGCAAGTCAGTAAGAGCACCCCTCCTTGGTTCCTGCCCTGTCCCTACCTCCTTCAAGGATGAACAGTGATAGACGTGTGGATGAAATAAACCCTTTTCTCCCCGAGATGCTATGGCCATGGTGTTTCATCACAATAATAGTAACCCTAAGACAGAAATTGGTGCCAGCATTGTGAGGTATAGCTGCGGCAATCTGACCGTGTGTTTTTGAGAGGACTTTGGAACTTTGGACTAGAAGAGCCATTGAGTGTCCAGGTTTGATGAGCTGTTCTGTGGGAGCATGGAAGGTAAGAATGTTGACATAAATGCAGAGGATGGAGGCCTGGCATGGGAATAAAGTTCTGGAGGAAAGTTTGAGGGTCTCTTATGTTGGGAACCATTGTATATTTTTAAATAAAAATCTGGGAGTATATGGTGGTGCATGCCTTTAATCCCGGCACTGGGAGACAGAGGTAGTTGGATCTCTTGAATTTGAGGCCACCCTCATTTACGGAATGAATTTCAGGAGAGTCAGGGTTACACAGAAAAAACTTGTCTTGGAAAAAAAAAAAAAAAGAAAAGAAAAAGAAAAAAAAAAACCCTGTGGTTCTGGTCAGCTGGAGTAAATTAACAAGAGACCAGAACCATTAAAGTAAAACCTTTGTGTTACAAGGATAATAGATGGTGGTCAGCTGGATCTGAGAAATTAGCGGTGATTAAGAAGAGATCAGCACTGTTGAGGTGAAGTCTTCTGGGAAGGGTTTCCTCAGGGCTGACACACAGAAACTGTGTTCCAATCAGCCAAGGCTGTTCCCAGTACTGGCAGCGAGACTTGGTCTCCCAGGTGTCAGGTTTGAAGGCATGAAGGGGTCCTGGAGAGCAGCCTCAGCTTGGCACCATGAGAGGTCAGGAGAGGCCAGGGGTCGTTTGTGCTGGCTAATTTTGTCATCTTGATACAAGCTAGAGTCAACTGAGAAAATGCCTCCATGAGACTGGGTCACAGGCAAGCCTGGAAGCATTTTCTTAGTTATTGATAGAGAGGGCCACGCCCACTATGGGTGATGCCTGTGCCATCCCTGGGCCAGTGGTCCTGGCTTCTACAGGAAAGCAGGCTGAGCAAGCCATGAGGAGCAAGCCAGTAAGCAGCATCCCTCCATGGCCTCTGCATCAGCTCCTGCCTCCTGCTTTCAGTGATGAACTGTGACGTAGAAGTATGAGTGAAATAAACCATTTCCTCTCCAAGTATCTTTGGTTACATGCTTCACCACAGCAATACTACCCTCTACAGTGGGTAGAGGGTTACCGTAGATGGGAGGGTGATGGGCTGGCTTGTGTGGATTGTAAACAGAGGGTGAGATGTGGATGGAGGGAGGGCAGAAGGATGGGGAGGTGAGTAGGTAGGCAGATAGAAGGAAGCTGCTTACGTCAAGACTGTTTTCAGTGCAAGGAATCAAAGGACCAGAAAAGAAAGAGGAGAATGTCCGGTTGCGTGTGGGCTAGTCTACCAACAGCATGCAAGCCTTGGGGCGATCAGGACAAGGAAGCAGCTTGAAGCCCTCAGGTTTCGCTGTGGACTCCTCCCATAGTGAGCCTCCCTCCGCCCAGCTGTCCTGTGGCATAGCAATCATCCCGTCATCCACGCCTGCTCAGGTTTGTACCCCAGTGCTGTCTGCACCACACAAGGCTCACCCCCACTTTCTTTAGATAAGGTTTCATGTAGTCCAGGCTGGCCTGAAATTGGCTATGTAGCTGAGGTTGGCCTTGAACTCTTAACCCTTCTGTCTCTACAGTATAAGTCTGGAGTCAGCACCATGCTCTGCCAGGCCAGGCCACAAAGTCCTACTATTCTGAAATGTGCACAGCAGACAAAGTATCATTCTTTTAAAAAGAGGCTTTTTCTTTAGAGACAAGAGGTTCTCTGTGTAGCACAAGCTGGCCTTGAACCCAACCATCCTCAGTCTTTCCCAGCGCTGGGATCGCAGGCACATACCCCCAAGTCTGGGTACCAGAAGCAGGCTTCTTAGTGGGTGTGTGTCAGTGAGTTGTGATGGTTGATGCTGTGGAGAAAGGTGGGCAGGGATGCTGGAGCAGGTTGGGTTGATGTTGTATGGGGATGCTCAGGGGTGTCTGAGACAGGGGAATGAGCCTTGAAGACACCCGGGGAAAGAATGTTCTAAGGAGAGAGTGTGCAGTGTATATAGTAGCTTTGTGGTGGAAACTCCTTTGAGGATATCCGGGCCAGTGCAGCTAGTCGGGTGGGAGCTGAGGTCAAGGGCAAGAGAAGATGGATCATGAAGTTGCTTTAAGCTGTTGGGAGTGTGGGGGCGACTCCTGCTGCTGCTGGTCGGGTCTGGGCCAAGTGTTGCAGGGTTCTTGGCCTCTCATTCAATAAATTGAAACAAAAGCCCCCAGATTTACAAACACAGCAAGAAAGTGTCCTTCAAAGGAAAGCTATGGAACAGGCCAGCTGGGGAGCAGACCGCCATGAGAATGAAGATACCTCAGGACCCACATTATTGTTGGGGCTCCTTTTATGGGGGTTCAACAGAAGGAGTTGTTTGGTTACTAAGAAGTCCAATGAAGTTTTTCTTTCTTTCTTTTGATTGGTTGGTCATATAACTTTTTCTACTGCATATGACCCTTCCCACAATGCATTTTAATTCTATATACCCCCAATTGTGCACAGGCATGAGATGGTAAATAGGGGATTTTCCCTAAAAGTTCACTTGAGGACATGGTTCTATCTCACATCCTATGCATTCTGGATCGGCCTCTCCTGGAGTAGGCTGTACTGAGAAGATGTCTGAATAGAAATTGTCCAAGTTGATTTCACTCTGTAGACCAGGCTAGCCTCTGCTTTCCTAGAGTTGGGATAAAAGGCATGCACCGCTACTGCATAGTTTGAAACTGTAAACGTTTGACTCCTTAAGGGGAGGAGACACTGGTGTGGGCCGGGTGTGCATGCACAGTACATGCAGGTGAGACTCTCAGGCTGCTGAGTGAGCTACTGAGAAGACCCAACCTCAGAAGAGTCCCCATGCTGGGTGCCTCACTTTGATTTTGGCTCTAATGAAAGGTAGAAAGGTGGGGGTGGAGGCAAGAAGCCACATGGTCTGCTGCTGCTGGCTGCACAGGAGAGGCTTGGCTTAGGGTGGGATTTGATTGACTGCCCAATGAGACACTGGCATGAAGAAAGGCAAATTCAGGTCTAGGGTGCTCCTAAGACTTTGATCACAGTGATTGGAAAGATAAGTTTCCATTTATTTATTTATTTATTTGCCTTGGTGTTTGCCTGGAACTGGAACTACAGACAGCTGTTAGCTGCCATGTGGGTGCTGGGAATCAAACCCGGGTCCTCTGGAAGAGCAGACGGTGCTCTTAACCGCTGAGCCATCTCTCCAGCCCCCATAAGTTTCCATTTTTAAAGAACTGGGGTTTCTTTTGGGGGTGGGATGCAAGACTGACTTTCAGTTTTTTAGGGTAGGGAGTCTACAAGCAGAGATACTAAAGGAAGAGGCCTGAGATGGACATAAAGTTTGCAAGGATGTGATTTAGATGGCCTCTGAAGTCATGTGATCAGAGATCATCAGTGAACAGGAGGGGTCTGTGTGATGGCCAACGTGACTCCTGGGAAGAATGGACATGGGAAGACACCTGGGGAAGTGAGGCTGGAGAGAAACAGGGAACAAGAGAGTGGTGCTTCAGTATTAAAAGCAGCTCATAGGTCAGGCCTGGGGGAACAGGGATGGCCTGACAAAAGACATTGGTTTCTTGGTTCACAGGCTCCTGACAGGAAGACTCTGGGCTCAGGGATGCTGGATTCCCAGCTGATGGCCTGCTCAGGTCCATGGATGCCTGTCTTAACTCCTGCCCTTGGACAGGGTTGAAAGGGCACAGGGCCTGAGCTGTGGGGACATGAAGGGTAGTCAGGGCAGGGCCACTGCATGCCCAGTGCCCGGACCCCCTTTGCAGGGTTAGAGACGGTCCCTCTGAGCCCTTGGTGTGCCTTGGGGACACCCCTGGGGTGGCGGCAGCTGCACCCACTTTCTACATTGGCATTTCTTCTCAGGCCAGATGGGGTTGGGGATGGCCCAGAGCTTCCCGTGCCCCTTTGAGTGACTATAGGTTGTATATTTCTTTAGCTCAGTCACTGCAGAGTGGCCTTGGCAAGTCCTTCTGTCAGCTCAGATAGTGTCAGCCTCTCAGCTCAGATCTTTGTTACCTGTGGCCGTACTAGGTAGTCTGGAAACAAAGGGCACTTTCTACACCCTCTTCCCAGTCTCTCGGAATTCCCCCCAGTTAGCTGGTACACACCTGGCCTGCTTCCTCACTGCTCACCTTTACCTTGTCACTGTCTCCTCTGCACGGCTCCCCACTGAGGACAAACCACCATTTCCCCTCAGCATTTCAGCCTCGGAGTTGAGCTTCAATTCTTGCTCCTGCTGAGATCATAATCTGGTACCAGACCTGGGGAAGGCAGCCTTTGTGTATGGATCACAGCATTCTACCAACTGAGCCCCAGCACATAGTAGCCTCCTCACAAGTGGTGTTTTGGGTTCCACTCCAGTCTTCCATATTGTAGCGACTGTCCCTAGGCTGCGCTTTGCTAGAGATCAAGGGTTGATGGCCTAGAGGAGTGAGGCCTGCTCAGGACAAAGTTCCAGACCTCCATGAGGCCCGGTCTCAGGTCCAGCCCTATGCAGGGCAGGAAGGGCCAAACTGCATGTGGCCTGGAGGCTTGCTAGACGTGCAGAGGTCCACAGGCCTCCTGGGGACCTGGAAGAGATTCTGAAATTTGCAGGATCAAGTTTCAGAAAACACAGGTCAGGGGCAGCTAGCAGCTGGCAGCGGGGAAGGCCAGGCCAGCTAATTTCCTGTCAGCAAGGCCCAGAGGCCCCAGCCCCTCTCTGGGCTGGCCACAGGGGAGGAGATGCCGGGAATGGCTCACATTCCTCTGGCTGGGGTTGTACTGAATGTGGAACCTCAGGGGACCTTGGGGAATGAGGAGATGGATCTGCTGTGGCTGGAGTGGGGGGCTGTCCAGGCATCTGTTGTTGAAGCCTTGGCTGGCTGAGGCCAAGGCCTGCAGAGTGGAAGCCGGAAGCCAGAAGATATTGAGACTACAGAAGCCTGAGGTGAAGGAAGCCTGGCTGGCCCACACAGGGTCGCAAAGCGCCACCTCCTGAACTCGGAGCAAATTCATTTGTTTCTTGCCCAGGCCTGGATTTCCTAGAAGGCTCAGCTATGTTTGGGCTGTGTGGCAGCAGGGGCTGCTGGGCTGGGCTTCTCTTGGAAGAGCATTGGGGGCCCCTCATGCAGAATGGCTGATGTGCCTCTTTAGTGCTCTGGTTGTGTTATGGCAGAGAGTGTGACGGGGATAAGTCAGCTGAGGATCTCTGTTCTCCACTACAAAGCTCACATCCTTACAGAAGGAACTTATGCTGTCTGGTTCCCAGGAGGGGGCTCCTGGTCTTGAATAGTTGTCAAGTAGCCTGGCCAGGCAGGGTCACAGTCTCCCACTCTGGTCTATCTGGGAGAGGGTCACACAGGATAGAATCAAACAGTTCTGGGCTCAAATCCTAACTCCATTAGGCTCTGCTGTGTGACCTTAGACAAGGTCATTTAACCCTGGAAAAGTCTCTGGCTCCCTAATATGTGTGTATCCTATCAGGGTCTGGCTTTGCCCAGTCTGGTCAGTCCTTCCCTCCCATGGCCATTCTTTAGGATTATCCACTAGGTGGGCCCAGCCTCCGGCTGTCTGTTCTGAGCCTCATCAAGCAGAAACAGCTTCAACACCTCCCGACCTGCCCGCCCTGAACATGCCTTGCCCCAGAGCACAGACGGGCATGGTTTCTTTCTCTTGTCTTCGTCTAGTTCACCGTTGCTCAATCATCACCTCATCTAAGAGTCAACATAAACGCCATTGATCAGGAAGTCCCTGGACCCAGGGCAGATTTTCTGCCGGCTCCTGTCTACCTCCACCTGCATAGCTCTGGTTACCCTGGACACAAACAATGCTTGCAGACTTTACTTAAGGTCCAGAGTATCGGAACAGGCATCAACACGCAGCATCAGTGGATGCATGTTGAGTAACTAAATGGTGATCAGGGGTTTTTTGTGACCAGTCATTCCTAGTAGTTGCCATCCTATGCTTAGGGCAGGGGGAGAGGCTGAGGACTATATACTAGGGTCCTGGGGAGGGAAATGTTTTCAACTTCTCACTGGTAAGGCTCCTAGCCCCCCTGTCCAGGACCAAGCTAGTAATATCCCAGTCCCCCTGTCTAGGGGTAAGGTAGTAATGACCTTGGCAGGCAGCCCCATCCCTGAATCAGTGAACTCAGCTAGTGGTGGCAATGGGCCACCAAAATCAGGTGGAACCTAGGTGAGGGTGGGTCCATGTCAGAAAGGCTGTAAGGGTTAATGTTACAGCTCAAGGGGGTTGAATCTCCAGATTTCCTTATATTCCTTTCTCTGCCCATCATATCACTTCCCTTTTCAGACTTCCTAATGCTGGGATTAAAGGTGAGTTTGATTCCTAAGTACTGGGAACAGAGGCTGGGATCCCAAGGGCTGGGATTGAAGGTGTGTGCCCCCACTGCTTGGCTCTGCTTCTCTTTTGGACTGGATGTAGCCCAGTGTGGCCTTGAACTCACAGAGATCCAGAAGGATCTCTGCCTTCCAAAAGGCATGTGCCATCACTGCCTGACCTCTATGGCTAACTAACTCTATGGCTGGCTCTGTCCTCTGATCTTCAGAAAGTCTTTATTTGATACCTAATATATCACTATGGTATGGCAATTCACACTTGATGGTACTGATGAGGATTGGAGTGGGGTAAACATGGGATAGTGTTTTTGATGAACTTACTGGCTGGTTACCGTGAACTCTGTGGAGTCAATAATGTGGGTTGGTCATGAATGTGTGAGGGCCAGGAGTCCCGGTGGTAGCTTATAAAAGAAATGTCCAGGATCAGTTGAGTGGTAACAGAAGAGTTCAGTAAGAGCAGCTCTGTGGCTCTGTCATCAGTGAGGCTCAGGGATACATGTTCCTGAGGACATTGGCACCGTGGCCTCTCTGGCCTCTATGGTGGCCATCATCCTGCTAAGAGCTGTGCCCTGTGCTGAGGGCAACTGAGGCCTTAACTGTAAACAGAGTTTTTCTGTTCTTCCTCATCCCATAGCCACTTCTAAACAACCACTCAGTGGCTTATAGTAATAATATTATAATGCTCTGCCTTTAGCTCAGGCTTGTTACCAACTAGCTCTTACAACTTACATCATTTCTATTAATCTATGTACTGCCCAGGCTTGTAGCCTTTACGTCTGATTCTGTGTGACTGACTCATTCCCCATCTGTGTCTTGACTCCCTCAGCTCTGCCCTTCTCCTCCTCTGTTTGGTTTTTCTGTCTAACCTTATCTTGCCTGGCTATTGGCCAAAACAGCTTTATTATTAACTCACGAGAGCAACACACGTTCACATTGTACAGAAGCTCACCCCACAGCGCTCAACTCTAAGGCTGTGTCTTCACTTATCCTTTGGCTTGCCAAGGACCATAATTAGAGTTGAATTCTAGATAATCTGGAGACATGCTAGGCTGAATAGCAAGAATTAACTGGCTGGGGCCAAACCACTTGAGTCTGGATTTTGAGGGTGCTCAGTTAAAGGGGCTGAAAGGCAGTGCCCAGAGAATGAGAGTGTTCCTTGTGGGGAGCCAGGGCCAGGGCAGTCTCTGCTAAGGTAATCCTTAGAAGTCTGGACCAGTGTGGGCATCTCTCAACAAAGCAGACAGACCCAAGTGCCGTTGGCAGGTGACAGAGATTATTAGATAAGGGGACCAAGGAGCAAGCTTTCAGTACGCAAGCCTTTGGGGACACTTCATCCACATTCTGCAATAGGGGCCATGGTGGGTTGTTCACTTCCACCACTAACTTACCGGGGTTTAAAATCATCATGGTAACGTGTTTGGGGAACATGTGGTCTTTCCAGAAAGGTCTGAGGATGGAAGGTCCAGTCTTAATATGATAGCCCCACCCCGTGGTGGTCCCTAAAAAGGGAAGTCAGACTGCACACTGTCATGCATCCAGTCACCTGATAGTCCTGTCACACACTTGCCCCACGTGGCAGATTATACTTTCTAGTTGTGAAGTTACCCCCTCCCCGCAATGATATATTGTTTATAATTTGACAAATAACAGTGCTTGAGGGTCAGAGGGCAGAGCCAGCTGCAGAGTTAGCCATAGAGGTCAGGCAGTGGTGACCTAAGCCTTTAATCCTAGCACTTGGGAGACAGAGGCAGAGATCTCTCTGGATTTCTGTGAGTTCAAACCCACATAGGGCTACATGAGATTAATCCAGTCTAAAAAAGAAATAGAGCCAGGCAGTGGTGGCACACACCTTTAATCCCAGCACTAGGAAGGTAAGGACAGGAAGTGATATGGCTGGGCAGAGGAAGTTATAGAAGGTGGGAGAAGACAGGAATTCTGCCTTTCACTCTTCCCTTCCCCTTTCAGCTGGGGACTCAGAGGCGTTCAGTCCGAGGGTTCGTGAAGACAGGATAGTCCGCTTTAGCCTAGTGAGAAGTTTCTCTAGTGGCTTATTCCTCTGCTTCTCTGATCTTTCAGCTTTACCCTAATATCTGGCTCTGGATCTTTATTATAAGACCAACAGCCCTCTCTTAAGTTGCTTTTGTCATAGCAATGTGACAAGTAACACAGGCCCTATGTGGCCATTTACCTGTGTGGCTGTTTATAGGGAAGAGGGCTGTAAGCATGTCAAAGACCAGCAGGGGGCGCTCTGAGTTGATATCAACACCTAGACTGAGACAGTCATGGCCCATCTGTTTCTAAGAAACAAACTTCTCTGAGTTGTCAATCTGCTGCCCTGCCTATGATGGATATAAATAAAATTGCGTCTCCTTGCAATGGTTGCCAGGGGTTAGTGCCATCACTAGCAATCTGAAGGATTTGGTGGTGCTGTCTCTATTTCTCCCCTTGTGTTACCAGTCTGACCCCTATAGATACACAATGAACCCTGAAGGGAGACAGTAGACCACCTCAGCCTGGCCCAGTGGTCACTGTGTGTATTAGTTTGAATGTAATTGGCCCCCATAATCTCATAGGGAGTGGCACTATTAGGAGGTGTGGCTTTGTTGGAGTAGGTGTGGCCTTGTTAGAGGAAGTGTGTCACTGTGGGGGTGGGCTTTGAGGTTTCCAATGCTCAGGACACCACCCAGTATCTCATTTGATTTCCTCTTACCTGCAAGATATAGGACTCTCAGCTCCTTCTCCAGCACCATGTCTGCCTGCCTGCTACCATGTTTCCTACCATGATGGTCATGGACTGAACCTCCCCAGTTGTAAGCAAGCCACCCGTGACTTCCTTAAAAGAGTTGCCATGGTCATGGTGTCTCTTCACGGCAATAAATACCTTAAGACATCATGCTTGGCAGCTATGCAGATGTGAGATCGCCTATAGCATAGATTAATAAAGGTATTTATTAGCACCATGGTCTAATTTGAGGGCTATGATCTCATTTGGCAAATGTATCCATTCCTCTTAGAAAACAGACTTGAGTATATTTCACACTGACTTGAAACAATTGTGGTTTTGCGGTGGGTTGTGTCCACTCTCCTGCTTCTTGTTGTCGAAAGGCTAGGACCATCTGGAATGGGTCCCTGTATCTCTGACTCATTCGTGCATTAATGGGTCAATGGTAGAAGTGCTGTGTATAAAAACCTGTTCATAGGCACGTGGGGCTCACAACAATGCAAAGACTGGCTGCTTCAGCAGAGGGATCCAGTAGTTAGTTATATGCTGGGAGAACCCCTTCCAAACTAAAGAAATGTCACAATAAAGAAAACATCATGCCAGGCAGCCTTTTTGGAGGATTGGAGGCAATGTGTTAATTCTGTGTGTCATAAAAGACTTTAGCTGTAGAGGGCCACACACAAGGGAAGAACTCAGCTGAAGTTTCTGGCTAGCAAGCAGCCCTGCTAGTTGGGTCTTATGATTTGCTTAGGTAAACTTGTGGCAAACCTTGTGCAAAAATTGCTTGGGGCTCCTACATTCAGGCCACCCCAGTCACAGAGGTCTGCACACTGGTGAAGCTGCCACTCCTGAGTGGGCTTCTGTTGGATTCACAACACCATAAAGTGAGGGGGGCTTGGCATTCCATTAGCAGAGTCCACTGGGGAGTGAGCATGGGCAGGGCATGGGCGAAGTCGGAAAGCCTGTCTTGTCTGTGCATATGGCCATTTAGAGTCAGTCCTATGTGACAGGCTGAAGAAGGAAGAAGTCTGAGTTTGGATTATGGATTATTGCTTAATGGGAGCAAATGTAAAGATGGACAGTGGCCGCCACTATGGCATAAAGACAGGGAGGGCTGGAGATGGTTCAGCATGGAAAAGTGTCACCAAGCCTAATGACCTGAGTTCCATTCCCAGAACCTACATGGTAAAAGGTGAGACCCAACTCCTGTAGGATTGTCCTCTGACCACAATACATACACTGGCAGCCCTCCATACCCCCCAAATAAGTGTGAAAAAACATTAAGGCACAGAAAAACCTCACCTGTGGGCAGAGCTGTGAGCATGCGTGGCTGGCTGTTGTGTGTATCAGTAAACAGTGGTCCAAGAAGTGAACTTACATACACATTCCTGGGAAGGGGCCAAAAGCTTGGACATTTGGTCAGAGGCTTGAGAGTGAAGGATTGGTAATGAGAGGGGAGCAGGTGTGGAGCAGAGGCATGTCCTAGACATTAACATGGAAGCAGCCATGGCATGGTATGTGTACCACATGTTGATGGCCACGAAAAATACCTAATATAGAACGGACATTGAATAAGCAAGTGGGGATGATTTGTAGAGCTCACACATGCCATTCCTTGTCACTGCCTACACAGGACTCCTACACACCAATGAAAACAGATGAACCCCTCTCTTGAATGTGCAATATGGTACAAGACAGGCCACTGCTGAGCACCCATATGGGCCAAGGCAACAGTGTCAAGGTCAGGTTCATCTTGACATTGACTATCTTCATGCAGTAGGCTGTCTTCTTGTCTACTGGTCTTTAGATATTAGCAATTTAGGAAGGTGATGGTAACTGTAACTGGCTGAGCAGCACCCTGTAAGAATTCCTGTACTATTTCCTGGTCTAGTGATATTCTGGGTGGAAGCTGTGCCTTTGGACTGAACGTTCAGTAAGTCTCTGGAACTTGGTCATGAGGTGGCTGACTTGAACTTTGTAATCAGGTAAATCAACCTATGCTCAGAATAGGCCAATGTCCCTGAGAGATGAACCAGAGGTCACATCTGCATTGTGGCTTTTTGGTTCTTTTGCATGTCTTCTTACTGATGGCCTGTGTCTCTGAGCATGGAGACTGCATGCCTGTTTCTCCTGGGGTGCCCTTGGGCCAGCAGCGAAGTGTCACCTTGAAGCGAGTTAGAAATGGCAGGTCAAGCCCTATCCCAGACCTATTTAGTCAGGATCTTTATTTGCTTTGGTGCTAGGGCGGGAACCAGGGCATGGTGCATGCTAAGCTCATGCTCTGCTACCAAGCTGCACCCCTGATCTCTGGAATCTTCATTTTAACAAGATGATTAGTGTATTTTCTTTTCAGCTGCTTTTAAACTTCAGCTTGGAATGTAACTTCTTGCCAAGGGAAATCTTGCATTTGGAATCAAAGTGACAGACTGAACCTAGGCACTCTACTAATGAGCAAACCCTTTTGGTCTCATGAGTCCTTTAGGTCATAGGTCAAAGCCTAGCAGAATTAAGGGACTGGTTCAAGGTCACACAGTGAATGAAGAGAGAGCAACCCAAGTGTCTTGCTCCAGCACTTCCTGATGTGTACTTGGCTGTGAGTAGGCTACTGGCTCTACTGCATTACCCAGTACACAACATAAACAGTGGGAATAGAGCATTGTGGAAGTACATGGTCAATGTCTAGGGCTGTGCAACAGCGGTATATGGCTGTTAAAACTCTCCTGTCCTGGGTGACACGAGGGTCTTGTTCAACCACATCTGCATCCATGCTAACTGATGATAGCAGGGTAGAGCCTCTGGTAGCTTCAGGATTGGTGTTCCCCACCAGAAAGGAATGATAGGAAAAGGGGGAAGGGCAGGATTTCCAGTCTCTGATCTCAGGGGTGGTCAGGTGGCTGGAGTTATTTGAAGTCTTTAACAATCAGATTAGAAGAGGTCAGATCTGACTGGCCATCAGGCTGCTGAGCCACGACCCTCCTTTCTTATGCCCTATGAGATTTCCATTTAATGGCCAAGGCTTAGATCTCTTATAATAAACTGGTAAACGCATCATCTTTAAGTGCTGTGATTTGACTAGCAAATTCCTGCATCAAAGGAGAGTGCTTGGCAGCATCCAGACTTATAGCTGGCTGCTTTTGTGGCCTGAGCCCTGCACTGCTATAGTCTGTGCTCCCTTGGAATAGTATCAGAACTGAACTGTTGGATAGGCACTTGGTATAGGACTGGGTGGAAAAATGACATGTATTTGGTATATCTAAACTAGTATCTTAAAAAAAAAAACATTAGTACAAGCTAGGATGTGCTGTATGTATAAAATATACCCTGGCTTTAGAAGACAAAATATGAAACATTTCATGTAAGTTTCTTTTGCATTGATGACTTCATGAAATAGCATTTTAGATAATGGGTCATATAAAGAATGCCATTAACAACAGGGCAAGGTGTGATGGTAATCACACATAATTCCACTGAGAGCACTGCCTGCTTATCAGCCCCGGCTACTTAACAAAGTTTTTATCCTATGATGATATTATTCAGTAACTCTTTAAATCATGGCAAGATAACTAAAATGTCAGTTTCGATGGAGAAAGCCCACTGTTAGCTGTAGAAGCTCTGGTTCTGGATTGAAGGCAGTGAGTAGGGATTTGAGAGGATATGACCTCACAATGGGACCTATGCTAGCAAGACCCGATGGCTGCATCTTCCAGGGATGGCTGGAGTTATTTAAAGTCTTTAACAATCAGATTAGGAGAGGTCAGAGCTGACGGGGACCAGCTCCAGCCTTGGCTTGTCTTTAGTTTTGACTAAAGCTGTGGAGGATGTCTCAACACTGACTGTGAGCATCGCACCTGCTCAGCCCCCAGTTCCAGTTTCCTCCTGAATTTCAGGGACACACACAGTAGGGCAATGTGGCAGGTCCTAGGCTGGCCATTGAGGAGGCCTGAGACCCCTTGGCTGGGTCATATATGTACCTGGAGGCAAAAGGAGGGACTAGCACTGCTTTGCTCAGGCCTCTAAAGCTCCTGGAGCACTCTGACCTGCTGAGGAAAGTGCAAGGTCAATTCCAAAGACTTAATCAGAACTGAAACCAATTCCTCAACCCAGAAAAGTCTGTGACACCAAAGACTTCAGTGTCTTCTGCCTGCAAACTTTATAATGTGTCATCTAGCACAGGCAGTAAACTCTGGCCCCACAGAGGCAGGAGCATGGCCACTGGGGAAGCAGAGGATGACCCAGGCTTTCCCTAACTGCTGTAGAACCATGTCCAGGACCCAGAAGCTTGTGGCTGCAGTCCAGCATCCCTGCTGCTTCCAAGGCCCAAATGGGTCATGCTTTAGACAGAACCTCTGTCCCAAATTACTTCTCACTACTGGATGGTGCAGAATAAACTTGACTTCACAGTACAGAAAAGACACTTTTTCTTAAGAAATAAATTTAATTCTTGGTGGTTAGTGAACTTAAGGCTTGTAATGCCTTCATGAAAGTTAAAAGAATCCAGTTACAAAGGCAGTAGTGGGCACAGTCTCAAAGAGTGGAGAGTACAATGGGCTCCGTATTTTACAAAGTACAAAACATTATTTCATATACAAAGAAAAATACAAATAATGTGCAAAAACCATTTTCACAGGTGGCAAATTTATAAAATGAATGCAATAAAAATTCCTTCATTTTTATTTCCCAATTTCTTATATATTAAAACAGTTCTATTTTCTAGTGTGTTGATAGTTTTTAATTTGAAAATCTGACTTATTTTTAATCTACAAAGTAGTTTTTATTTTTTTAAGAAGGAAACAATCTTTTATTACTAAAATTTTAAAAATCAGTTTAGTTACTTTTATATTAAATTATAAGCAGGCTATCTGAAAAATCAGGATATAGAAATCATATATACATATTTTGAAATATTAGTTTGGTATTTAACATATTAACATTTCAAAATAAACACTTCAATCACTAGGGCCCGGCGGCCGCAGTGGCTGCTCAGCTTCATGGAGGTGAACAGCATCCTTGAGTTTTAGGCTAGGAAACAAGGTTATTGAAGCTGAGAGAGTGAGTGTAAGAGCAGTTCCTGCTTCTCAGGAGCAGTGCTGTGGTCATCCGGCTTTGCCCTAGGTGCCTGCTGGGGAACAGCCTCAGTCTTCAACGTGCTCCTTGGTCAGGAGTTCCATGTCAGTATTCTGTGGGGTCACCCCTTCTGCTCCTGCTTGTTAGTTCACAGAAAGCTGTCAAGGACAGGAGGGACACAAGCACAGGCACTGTGTCCCCAGGGTTTTCTTTCCGGCACTGGCACAGGCCTTTCCCATCAGAATCCTGTGCACTCACTCCCTCTTTGCCTGCCATGAGCAGTGATGTCTCCTCACAGGAAAGCACCTCCTGGCAGCACCAGAGAACCGAGCATCTCCAAGGCAGGCACAAAAGTAGGTGTGCTGGATGGGAAATGTATGCAGGATAGCCTTTGGGGGGTATGGATTTTTGTTGTCAAAAGTTCTCAAAGGAAATTATGATCTTGGAGAAAAAAAGGGGCCTTCATGAGGACTCAAATTGCAGCTACCTTGCCTAGGAGGTGGTGGCAGCAGGTGGGAGCGTTCTCTGGTCCCTGGCCATTTAAATCTTGTTGGATGATGCCATGAGGGGGTCTGGGCTCCTACTCAGATCTGTGTGACAAGGCAGCTGCTTCAAGAGGGGACAGGGTAAGCAGAAACTCAGGTCCTGGGTGGCCATCGTCCACTCCCATCTGGCAGATGAATTCCTCTATCTCTTGTGCTTGGTCAATTATGGGCATCAGGCATCAGAGATGCAGCTCTGGATCCTGTCCATCCATTGCTGGGCACTCTGTCCGTCCTGGGCACAGAAGTTGTACACACGCTTGCTGGTCTTGAGCTACAAAACCGAATGACAGAGCGACAGATATAAAGCAGGCTGTTTATGGCTTTGTGTGAGTGGCAAACTAGTCCCATCCTGGACAGACATAACTGCTTTTCTAACATCATGTCAGTCACCTTAAGGTGGTCTGTGGGGTAGTTTAAGGGCATGCAGAAACAGATGACTATCTAGTCCCTGACTAACTAATCCTTAAGATAAAGCCAGTGTCATCAAGTGGGAAGTCCCACCTCAATCCCTACTCATGCTATGATGCTGTTCCCTGGCTCTGGGCTTCTGCTATGGCCTCACTAAAAAAGAATGGTCCAGCTCTCCTCAGAGCTCTGCCAGCAATCTTGCTTTGGTGCTGTGTATGAGAGAGGCCAGAGGCACAAGCTGGTCCTGAGGCCTTCCCCCACCATCTTCCTCAAAGGTAACTCCAGGAAGATGTCAGCCTTCCTTGTGTTCCACTTTGCCTGACTCTCCTCTCCTCACTCCACAGTGACAAAGGGCAGAGGAGGAGATGGAGGTTCTGGGCAGTGTGAAAAGGAAAGTCATGGGTTAGTCTGCCACTCGCCCAAAGCCATGAAACATCCATCTCTAGTGACTACCAGGTCCTCTGGGGGCCTGTAATGTTGGGAGGCCATGGGAGATGTGCAGGACAATAGGAAAGATGGACTTACATCAAAGAAAGCCTTGTCACTTGTATACTTTGGGGCTCCCATGCTGGGGCCGGCAGGGATAACCATTTCCACTTCAGCCAGATCAATGTGGCCTTTACAGCTTGTGTCTTCCCCCGAGTCATAGTACCGCAGCTAGGACCAAGAAGAGACAGATGGGACACAGGAAAGGGAAATGGCATGCTTTCTACACTCTATCTCATTACTTTCCTCTGCACCTTGCTTTGTGGTGCTAACTCTGCATGGAATAATACCCTAGCATTAGCAACACTGGCTGCCTCTTATACAAGCCTTTTATATCCTACCGCTCAGGAGTATCTCTGTGAGTTCAACACCAGCCTGGTCTACAGAGCGAGTTCCAGGACAGCCAGGGCTACACAGAGGAAAACTCTCTTGAAAAAACAAAAATAATAACAAAACAAAAAACAAACAACCAAAAGATTCCAGACACTGATAACGAAAATGACCAAAGGATTGCAATGGGCAAGTCACAGGAGAGACACCACCTGATTACAAACATCTAGAATCTTCCTACCCTTGACTGACAAATGAAATTATGGAGGGTCCACTCAGTCTGAGAAAAATTATAGTGACTGGTAATATCCAGCAAGACATGAGACTCCCATATTTTGTTACTGGGAACAAAACTTGTTAGAATCAATTTAGTGATGTCAGCTAAAATAAATGTTTGTGTCTGTGGAAGCATCTCTCCCACCTCTACATTAGGAACAGGAAATGCTGTGACTTCCACTGAGGCTGCATTTGTCAGCTCAGCACTGAACACTGTCTCACCACAGTAAGTGACAGCATGGCCATGAGATGGACAAAGGACAAGGAAAGCTTTGAAATGAACAGCAAGCTGGCAAGCAGCAGATATGCAGTAGAAAATGATGCTGAAGGACATCACAGACAGCTCCTAGCTGCTGGCTCTGGGGCTGTTAGAGCTTTATGAGATGTTTAAATTTGGCACAATAACTGTGTATTACTTTGGAATAAGAAGAAATGAAGTATTTTAAAAGCTAAAGAACTTGCTGGTGAAAGCCGTCTTGGCTTAGTTCGGCTTCTAGTGTGCACTGCAGGCCTGTGATTGGCATATCATTACTGTGGCTCTTGACCCATCCCCCAACTCCAGGCATGGGGTGAACAGAACTAAATGGAAAAAACTATGTATCTTCCATACTAAAGAAATCCAGAAGGCTGGTAAAAATACAAGTATAATTTGATATCATTTTGAATTACAGCAAAATCATGAGTTTTCCTATGTTATATTTAGTGGTTTAATGGAACTTTTCTACACAGTGAAGCTTCTATGATTTCAGGGACAGTGCTATTTTAAAGTGCAGTGCTAAAAAGGGCTTCTATTTGTATATTTGAAAATCTCAATATTCTTAAAGGCCAACAAACAAAAAGCCAACAAAGCCCTTGAACCAACCAGAGGAAACTGTATTACAGGGCTGCAGCACAGGAAAGGTTGAGACCTGAGACCAGCTGTGTTAGCTTCTTCCTGCTATTCCCTGCATTCTGACCACAGCAAGTCAGCCTGAAACAAAGGCTTCACTTCTCTTGCAAACGAAGGACACTTTGAGGCAGAAGGTCTGGGTAAGAGTCCCTCGAGATCACAGGAGCAAAGAGATGAAAATCTAACCTGTAGCAGCTAGGCCAACAGAAAAGCTAAGAGGGAAGGTCTGACCTACCCTGTTTGTGAACCCAGGTCTGGCTGGGCACATTTCCTCCCAGTGCCCCCATCTTTGAAGACTTAGCAGTTCCTTGCTACATAACCAGTATAGTGAGGTGCAGTAAATGTTTCATTAACCCTTCAATGCTGGTTGTTTTCTGCAGCAAAGATGGACAGCAGCACCCTGGGAGGGGGGAGCACGCAGCTCATATGTGCATGCATCAGGCTAAAGCTCCAGATGCTTCCAGATCTGGTGTTAAGAGTTGTTGTGCTCTGAACATGCTAGGCTCTGGGTAGAGGCTGCTTTAAAGTTTCTTCCCAACAGCTACCGCTAGGGCTCAGGGACTCGGCCTAGGAAGAACCATCATCTACAAAGGTGACGCCCTAGGTGAGAAACACATAAGCAGGGCCTGAGAGGAGCCTAGCAGAAATAATTTCTTTAGGTCTTACCTGATGTTTTGTTACATCTAAAACAAACCAGCGGGGTTTCCAACCCTTCAGCAACGCTCCTCTTTTGTACAGCGTTCCTTCAAAGGATCTAGAAGAAAGGTGAGAGACAGTTGACCTCATTACAAAATCAAACACACTGCCTTTTGCTTGTCAAGTTTCTGTCCCTGGAGTTTTGTCCTTAGCCCTTTGGGGAAAGACTGACTCCTTCTGCTGGGACCACCACACTCCCCTGGCTAGGAATTCTTTGTTTCCATGCTTTCTGCTATGCTAGGAATGCTGTAACTGAGGGAAAATAGAGCTGGATGGTAAGAGGTGCTCGCATGCCCTTGGCATCCATCCCTAGCTTATGTGGGTAAATTCCTTTCGCTCCAGCCAGGATGAGCAGGATTCCTGATGGAGGCCACTGAAAAATACTGCCTGACATACATTCTCTCAAATACTAATCCCCCACCCCAGAACCCTCCAAACAAAGCATTTAGGAAAGACAATAAACGAAAATCCCTCAGAATGAAAGCAAATCCATTTCAAGTTTGCCAAAGCTGTTTGTTCAGGGCTGGCTTAGGCTAACAGTCAGGACCCAGCAATATCACCTGTTCTCATCATTCTTGGATGTGTACTGGTTGTAGAGCGTGGCCGCCCTGTGCTCTACGCCATTGGATGGGGCGATGGTGGCATTCTGATCCTCGCCAGTGCTGCGGTCCAGTGGGTGCAGCACAGGCCTCTTCTGATAGGAAGGCACATTGGTAGACACAAGTCCTGGGGACCCCGCTGTGTGTCTTTGGGACTGAGAAGAACAGAACAGGAGCTAGAACAGTTTCCCAGAGCTTAGATACTGGCTGGTAATTTCATTTATACAAATGTAACTCAGGGTGAAAACTGTCTAGTAAGCCAACACACGTCGAATGTTTGTTTTATTTTTTATTATTTATTTATTTTTAAATTAAAAAGTAGTAGTAGAACAACCTAATACTCATTATGTGGGGAATGGTAAAAACAAAACAAAACAACCTAAAGCCCAATCTTATCCCTTGAAAATGGAGTTCTAAGCGACAACTAAAATGATGCAAATGAATGGCATGCATGCCAATAAGAAGGCAGGTTTTAAAACTTCACATACAGCAAATCTCTTATTTCTAAGTTAGACATTTGTGCGTAATGTTCATCTCTTGGTAGCCTTCTGTGTAATGTTATTTTAAAGGCAAATATCCTAGAAACAATTTTACTTTTCTGGGGTAAAAGGCCACAGGTGAATCATGATGCTTCATGCCCAAGTGGCAACAGTTCCTGAACAGCCAAGGGAAGATAAGATGGAGCCCAGAGGCCATTTATCAAGGGCCTTCTTCTCAGGCCAGTCTTGTCTCTCTTCCCTGAAATGCCTTGTACAACACTCATGCATCCTCATTTCCCTGTGCTGGGCTGGAAGTCAGTCTCCTGTGGGACTGAGTAGCAGCCCTGCCAGGCAGTAGCTGCGAGATTTCTGTGTTCTTACTTGTGCATGACAAAGTTTGCTCACTGTGGACTGCATAGGGCTCAGTCCTTGAATATATCACATGCTTGATAAATGATTCTAATATCAGAAATAAGAAACACAAGCAAACAGAAAAGGAAGTTTGGGAAACAAAGTAGCATCTGTGTCACCTTAGAATATTTCTCTTTGCTTGTTTCTCTGGAGCAAACTTGGGTTTGGCATTCCCTGTCCTTTGTGGTAGGTCAAGAGAGACCACAATGGCACCGAGATAGAGAACCCAGTAATTTCCTCTGGATTCAGTGCCTGAAACATGTGCATTATGTCACTGTGGGGAGTGAGACATTCAGGAAGCATTTGGTCCTCTGGAACATTCTGCCCTGAACCCCCTCTCTACTATTTTCTCTGGGTTATGGGCTGTGGGCTCCATTTGACCTAGCACCCTCCAAAGCCCAGAGAGCTTTGCCAACTTACATGATCTGTTCTTGGCTCTTCCTTGAGGTCCATGGTTACTTTTTCCCATAGCTGGTGCCATTTCTCAGGAGTTTGGTTTAATTTATGCTCCAATTTTTCAATTTCCTGAAAAGCAATCAAAAGGAAAGTTTTGACAGATGAATATTTTATGGAATGTCAGGATGTGCCAGGAGACACAGGTTTCTTCTGTACTGTGCCCAGATGAGCAGCCTGGCTACAGTATAGCTGGACTTCATGATTTATTAGAACTCAGAAGGGATTTTGACCAGATTGACTTAAATAATAAGACATGGAGTGTGTGTCTCAAACACTTTCTTCACTCTTGGACAGCCTGTGGAAATCTGATGGCCAAAGGTAAAGGCCAACCATGAGCCTATGTTCCAACCCTAGTGGCTGAGGCAGTTAACAAGTCTTTCTTGAGAGAGGAGCCCTCAACTTTGGTGACTCAAACCAGATGTACAAAGAATGAACCAAGAGATGCTGATAAAAATGACTTTCCCTCTGACAGGGTCTGAGGCAGCCATCAATGCAGCATAGTCTTCCCGGCTTGAGAACAGAGGAGACTCTTCATCATCTGTCCAACCCACATCAGAGCACTAAGCTGTCCTTGTAGAAGGTGTCCCATCAGGCCATCGGCTACCCATATTTCTAACAAAGGGAAGTAAAACACTTCAAAAGCCATTGCTGAGACCTAATTCCAACAGCTCAGGCAGGCAAACGCTGCTGGGAAGCAGTCGGAAGGAAAACTGCTGTTTTCTCAGCTGCTTGCTTGTAGCACTGCAGTCACTTCTATGGGTACTTAGCCAATAGTTAAGTGTGGTGCCCACTGCTGCATGGCACCAAGGATGGATTCTTCAGATTCAGAGTGTTAACTATGACACAGCCCAGAGTAAGGGAGCCTTTACAGATGTTAAGTATGCAAGCCAGTCTAAGCCATCCTTTTGGGGGGGGGGCGGGGGGTCCTAAGTGCATGTAGGTGTGTCTACACATTGCTAACTTACACTGAAAAGTCTGGTGAGGGCATCTGGCTGGCTGCAGCTGATGTCATCATAGCATGGCCACACTGTTCTCCTTTGACTCTGGGGTCCAGCTCCTCCAGCTATATCCGACTCCTCAGAGGGAAAATGCTTAGGGGTCAGCATCATCCAGTCGTAGGAAGGACCTGCAGACAGAGTCTCCTCTGTGTAGTAATCCCACTTCTTGAGGCTAGAGACATTTACATTAGGCTTCAGGGCCTGTTTTAAAAAAAAAAAATCCTGAAATGTAATTTTGTCTTGACCTGAAATACTTGATACTTTACTTGTACCAAGTAAGTATGTAAGGCCAGCCCCTTACATTTGCAGGATGCAGGAAAAGTATATAAATTCCCCTAAATATTTAATACTTAAACATCAAGAGAGCATTAAATAAAACATGCTTACCCTCCTTCCCCAACAAATATAAGCTAATGATTTGGAAGGTCAGACTCCAATAAAGGGTTCTTGGGTTCCTCACAATTCTATACTAGGAACTAGTGGCAGAGGGAGATGGGTCCCAGCCCAGAGGCCTTAGCTTAACCTCCTGCTCCTCCCATCCTGACCTCGCATGACCATTGTGTATACCCTAGGCCACAAAGCCAAACTCTGCTCATTACTTGTAAAGCAGCTACTTTGTTCCTCATGCATTGCTATGGCAGGCTGACTTGGGCAACAGACTGGTGAGTGGCCTGTATTTAGACCAGGGATGTGGAGTTCTCAGAGCAAAGAATGGATGAGGAGAGGCTCCTAAAAATGAGTGTTTGGTTTCTTGGAGAAAGGTCAAATAGAGTTCTAAATGTATGGTCCAGGGCAGAAACCTCTGCATTCCTTAAGTACTGAAGTACCTGATTTATGTATGGTATACACAGTAATTTTGTTGATATTTTTGAGACAAAGTCTTGTTATGCAGTCTTGTCTGGCCTCAAATTTGTGATCTTCCTGTTTCTATCACTCAAGTGATAGGATTAGAGGCATGTGCCATCACACTGAGCCCCAGGAGTAATTTAAAAGATGAAATTATGGGCTGGAGACATAGTTCAGCTGATAAGAGTACTTAGTATTCTTCCAGAAGATCTGAGTTCCCAGTACCCACTTCAGGCGGTCAAACCTGCCTCTTTACATGCCCAGGTCATACAGATTCATATGACCAAGCCTTGCTGCCCCTGAGATATGCTGTCTTCTGGGTGTGGTTCCAAATGTCAGTGCTTCTCTTCAGACCCTTCCTTACATTTACTATATACTATAGTATATACTATATACTATATAGTATATACTATATACTAAAGCACTTAAAAATTTTTAGCTATGGCCTAGCATGGTGGCACACCTTTAATCCTAGACAGGTAAATTTGCTTTTTTTTTTTTTTAATTAAAAACTTTATTTATTTATTTATTTGCCTTGGTGTTTTGCCTGGAACTGGAACTACAGACAGTTGTTAGCTGCCATGTGGGTGCTGGGAATCGAACTTGGGTCCTCTGGAAGAGCAGACGGTGCTCTTAACTGCTGAGCCATCTCTCCAGCCCCCAATTTGCTTTGTTTTGATTGTATTGACATTATCCTTTCTAAGTTTTGGAGACTAGCTACTAGTTAATTTTATGAAGTATTTAGTGAACAGTCTCCATTTCCATTACAACCTAAACCTATGCTGTCTCAAACTTTTAAATACCTTTGGTATGAAACCTTGTCAAATGTTTACATATACTAAAATGAAGAGAAACTTATAGAAAACATTCAGAAAATAAGACATAAATGATTTAAGTCTACCTCTGTCTCCACTGGTGAGTATAAGTAATTGAAGAAGATGGGGCTCCGCTTGTGCATCTTGTCGATACACTCCCAAATACAAACTCCTTTCTTGGCATGTTTGTCACCTTTATCATCAAATAAAGTTCCTGTAATTAAAAAATCCATCAAAATGGAAATAAATTGAAATTATGTCTAAAAGTATAAAACATACAGAAGAGGAAAAAGTGAAATGTTTATGTTTCTGAAAGTAGCAACAAATATGCAGACATCTTAAAAGCTAACTGCAAACAAAACCCAGGCCGAGCAGGTCAAGCCTGTGGAAAATGCAGGACAGGGCCGTCCCACTCATGTCTGACTTCTGGATGCATAGCCACAAAGGAGACAGGCTACACATTTCCTAAGAGAAAATGGCCTTATTAACTGATGCAGCTCAGTTGAAAATATAATTTTATACTTCTTTAAAAAACTTATTATGAAGCAACTGAAAGCATATCTTGGTTAAAAGTTTATTTGTACTACAAATGACAGTCACAGAAACTCCTAAAGACAGAGAATGTGTTCTGTCTGCTTGAGTGATTACATGCATTTAGATTCTGATATCGGGCATGAAGCACCATGCTCAGTTTATGTGATGCAGGTGATGGTGCCTAGTGCTCTTGGGCATATTAGGCAAGTGCTCTGCCAAGCAAGCCACCTGGAGCAAGTGCTGACTTTTTTTTGACTTGTCCTAACAAAAATTTGTAATACATATTTTCCTGTTTTTCTAATAATAACCCTCCTCAAAAATGTTTTCATAGTTTTTCAGAGTCTAGTTCTTACAAACATTCTAGCTATTAGAAACTGTAATAATGATAGTGATGTCTACAATTCCTCAAGTGCTTATCACATCCTAGCAATTGTGCCGAGAAATTGCTCACTGTTTCCTCCTGTGATCACTATGGTCCTATTGTACCCTATCTCTGTCCCCACATTACAGATGAGGAGGCCCAAAAGGGTCCTAACCCCCTCCGCCCAAGCACAATTGGTAGCTGGTGGTGCTGGAATTTAACTTTGATATGTGTTTGGTTTGGAGCCTTTTGCATGAACTGCTAGCCAAACTGCCACCACGGACAGGTCTCTTTCTATCACAGTGGACGTGGATGGAAATACTATGAATTAAATATGTCTTCTACACAGTGGTAGTGCCTGGACGTAGCAAACAATGAGCATTTTAGCTTTACAAAGGCAGGACAAGAATGAGCACTGGTGCAAATGGCCGAAGGAAGGAGAGCACACTGCCCTGGAACTGGGCAGTTACTGAAACCACTCTGCACTCAAATCTCATCTGGAATCAGTTACATCATTGAAGTTTTCATTGAAAACATGTAAAACCAACAACAGCAGCAACAACAACAGATAGAATTGGGCATCTGAATACATACCATGCTCTAATCTTTCATAGTCTGAATCCAGAAGAAATGTTTTAAAGCGATTAGACACATAATGGAAAGCCAAGAACTTTAGGTAATAGAGATTGAATTCAAACTCAGTGGGGTACTGGTTGTGAACCTGAAACACACAAACAGAAAGTAAGAGTCCTGCAGGAAAGTAAAAGCCACACTATAGAATACTTACCTGAAATATGACCAAGACCTCTGGCCATTCATCTGACAAATGCTTAAACCTCTGTTAATCCCACTGGTCGAGAAGACTACTACCACAATTTAAAGCCAATTTTTTTTAAAAAAAGAAAAAAAGATTTATTTACTTATGTATACAGTGTTCTGCCTGCATGTATGTCTACATGCCAGAAGAAGGCATCAGATGTCATTATAGATGGTTGTTAGCCATCTGGGAAGTCAAGTCTGGACCAATGGAAGAGCTGCCAATGCTCTTAACCTCTGAGCCATCTCTCCAGCCCTTAAAGTCAAATTTGAAGCAAGATTTAATTAAATACTAGCTAGGTTGATACCCAGGTTCCCAGGAAATGGTGCTTACTCATATTTTGCAGAAAATTAAAAACGACAATCTCTTAAGGCCACCTTATTTCCCACCGGATAATGAGGGGTAAGCATATATCCTGACATATTTCCTGCCTGCAATTCTCATACCTACATCCAATCAGGGGCAAGCACATATCTTCATATATCCTGATGTATTTCCTATCTACATACCCCCTGTCAAGCACTTCCAGTTCAGCTGGGTCAAACTTGTTTAGGGACGTGAAGACATGTGACTTGTAAACTCCCATAAACAATAGCCTCCAGCATTTCAGGAACTTTCTGTCATTAGGCAAGGAGCCTACAGGTTTGAGGCATTTTTGCTTCATGGATCTCTTAGGCATCTCTTAAGTTTTAGTAATTAAAACTTAAAATATAACTTTGGCTCTCACACCTCTACTACTAACAGAGATGGGAAGGGGCAGGTTTTCTGAGCACCTACTGTGTATAATACTACATTAGGGGCTTCTTATTTAATTTCTACACCACCACAAGATAGGTCTTATTACTCTCAGTTTACATGTGAGGAGGCTTAGGTCAGCAACACCATTCAATAGTAATTTTTAGGTCCAAATTAGAGTATTGCATTGTTTGGCTCCATTCTCTTTATTTAGCAAAATAAAGAAACTAGACCCCATGAATTTCTTGTGACTATAAGAACTAATTAGAAAGACTAAGAATAGTCGGACAGTTTATAGTCATAATTAAATAAAATTCAGGCCAGACTGACAACATTATTTTATAGCATGAGCTCTGGACAGAAAAGTTTCTTTGGCATGTTGTGGTGGCGCATGCCTTTAATCTCAGTACTTAGGAGGTAGAGGCAGATGGATCTCTTCAAGAGTTCCAGGCTTGCCACGACTATAACATAGTGAGATTAAAGCTGTGTGCCACCATGCTTGGCCTTCTTTTTCCTCTTCTGGTGGTGCTAGGGAATGAATCCAAGGCCTACACATAGCAGGCGAGCACTGTACTACTGAGCGGCAGGCATCTCCACACCTAGCCCTCCTGGTCCCTTTTCAAGCAGCGTTCAGCCTTCAGGTTCTTCCCTGACCTGTCCTTTGATGCCATGGGTAGCTTTCTAGTTCAAACTTCTGGTTTAAAGCCAGTGCACACACTAGGAGCTGTGACTTAGAGAGCAGATAGCCAGACAGTGAAGGAGACAAGCGAGATGAGGCTAAAACCTGGCTCTTGCCCATCTCAGAATCTTGGGGAGGCAGAAACTGCAGTATGCTCAGATGGAGTAGGCTACAAGGGCAAACGACTCCAGCAAACAGGAACAAACCTTCAGTAGTCACAGGCCATCCCAGGCCCACCATTTCCAGAGGCCTCTACCAGGGATCCAGTCCACAAAAATGTATGAAGGATGCTTTAATTCTTCTCTTAATGACTATTTTCTTTAGAACCCACCCACTTCACACGTGTGAAGTCTTTTCTATCTTCAGATATTTAATATACTTAGGAATAGAATTCTAAAAACTCCCCAAGAAGCCAATGAGTTGCTCTTTGTCTGTGGATGAAATTATAGGCAGCAGAGTTTCTAAGTACAGAATGTGTCCATTTCACTTATTTATACAGATGGGATCTGTCTGTCTTATGTCACTAAGCACAATTATGTGATTAACCCATGCTGCTTAGTTATCCATTTATGCTTCTTTTTTACAGATAGTGTTCCACCGTGCTGATGCAGCATGTCTTACTCCCTGTGGAGCTTTTCCATGGTTTTTGGCTACTGTACATGAAGCTGTTATGAAGAGGTATGTTGCATGCGTGTGTATAGACTGAAGCTTGCCTCTCTTGTAAACTGCCAAGAATGAGATGACTGAGTCAAAGATGTGTATTTGGTGGTTGCTGGCATAAACTGTGTTGATGATCATTTCTAATATGGGTAATCAATCTCCTGCCATCTTTTCCTTGTAGTCAGCCTCGCTAGGGTTTAGTTTTACTGATCTCAATGAGCATTTTGGGACTTTATCAATATTTTTTATTATTGATCATAAGATTTTCAGAGCAATAGGGGAATGCATCAAACAATTTAACTTTGTATGTAGTGTTTGAAATGGTAGGCGTGTCAGTCAGTAAACTAATTCTACCGAATCTTGCAAGTTTTTCTCAGGTATCATCTAAATACTCTTTAAACAATCATTTTGTATTTATATTGCTAAAGATTCAAATTACAGAGTTTAAGGACCAAACTGTAGGCACTTTAGTTTTATTTTTGATTTGGAGTAAAACCTGACAGCTTCACTTATGTAAGTAAGAATTTAATCTGAGATGGAATTTAGAGAAATAAGAATTTATAGAGCTATTTTTTTTTGTCCATGTGCTATTTGGTTCTTTGCAGAACTTAAAAAGACCCATAAAAAATGTACAAGTCGGGCTGGAGAGATGGCTCAGCGGTTGAGAGCACCCTCTGCTTTTCCAGAGGACCCGGGTTCGATTCCCAGCACCCACATGGCAGCTAACAACTGTCTGTAGTTCCAGTTCCAGGCAAACACCAAGGCAAATAAATAAATAAAGTTGTTTTTAAAAAAAAAAAAATGTACAAGTCAAGTCATAGGCAATATCAGCACCTTGGGGATATGCTGCAGTAAACTTGGATTCTGTCCTCAGGTGTGAAGCGGTATTAAGCTAGAGTGTACGGTGAACTATGTGAGACCTTTGACACTAACGCCAAGTAAGTCGCTCACAGTAACTTGTGAACTCACAAAGTAAGATTCAGGAAGGACTAACTGTATTTTGTACTGTGCTAGTAGCCCTTCATATAAGGCTTTAAAACTCATGATATTAAAAGACAATAGAAAATTGCTTTGTTTTAAAACCATTTATTTTATGTGAAGTTTGCCAGTTTTCAGTTGAGTAGGAAGCAGGCAACATTCTTGAATCTACCATGCAGCCAGCAGGTATAGCTATTTTACTAATATACATGGCTGAATTTTAGAGTAACCAATGTCTGGGGGCAGCTAGTAAAGTCACAAGGAAGAAACCTGTGTTAAATGAGAAAAATAGCTTTTGCACTTGAGTTATGACCTTCACAGTGTGGTATGACCTTCACAGTGTTGGCATATGGTAACTGTGAGGAGAAACATCAAATCACAATGTACATAAACTCTGAAGACATAGTAAGCACTGTTAGGTTCTCAGAGTGGGACATAGTGAAAAGGTTCTAGAACATGCTCAAGGATTATTCAATACTGAAATTAAAAGGATCATTTCTTGAACTTCATATTTTCATTTATATTATACACATTTCCCCCTTTCTACACTGTTTTTAAAATTAATAATTATTTTAAAAATCATTTACCTAGTGTATATGTTTGTGCGGGAGTGACAGGGCAGGACAGTGCAGAGCTCCTCCATCCTGTATTTTTTGCTGAGGTCACTTTATGTTTAATTAGAATTTGATTTCCTTGATGGAGACTCCCATAGAAAATTACCCAACTTTATTCTAGGGATCTGAGGTCAAGATGCCCAGCTAACTTACCCTAGTTTCTGTTAAACTTCCTGCTTGTTCAAACCTCCCCTTCCAGCTGCTTATTTTCTATTTCTGTTTCTATAAATTGCTTGCATGCACAAAAACACCCCCCTATAGCTGCTTAGTGAGATACCAGGATGTGTTTTTTGCCTTATAAAAATCCCTTTCTCTAAATGCTTGGGGCTACACTTTGGTCCTGAATACCTGAGTGTAGTCCCAGATAGCTGGAATAAAGACTTCAATTGACTATAAACTGTTGTCTAAGTGGTCATTTTTGTGGACTCCCTGTAACACAGGTGCACATGTGCCAGTGTTTGTGTGTGGAGGTCATAGGACAATGTAGGTGCTCTCTGACCAAAGGGAGTTCTTGGGACTCTAAATTCAGGTTGTCAGGCTTGGTGGGAAGCACCTTTATTCTCTGAGCCATTTTGCTGGTACTGGTATTGTGTTTTTTTTCTTCCCCTTTTTAAAGGTATATTTCATATTATTTTTTATTCAAGATTTTTAAAAATTCATTTTATATACAGATCCCCCTCTCATTCCCACCCCCAACCCTTCCTCCTGACCCATTCCTCCATCCCCTCCTCCAAAAGGGTAAGGCCTCCCAAGGGGAGTCAACAAAGCCTTACAGGCACATTCAGTTAAGGCAGGAGATATTCCCTCTTGTATCAAGGCTGGTCAAGGTGCCTCAACATAGGTAATGGGCTCCAAAAAGCCAGCTCATGCACCAGGAATAGATCTGATCTCACTGTGAGGGGTCCCCTCAAATAGACGAAGATACACAACAGTCTCCCTTATGCAGAGGGCCTAGTCTGGTCCCATGCAGGCTCCACAGCTGTGTCTAAAGTTTGTGAGTTCCCATGAGCTTGGTTTAGTTGTCTCTGTAGATTTCCCCATCATGATCTTGACTCCCATGCTCAGATAATCCCTCTTTCCTCTCTTAGACTAGACTCCTGGAGCTCAGCTTGGTGCTTGGTTGTGGATCTCTTGGCATCAGTTACTAGATGAGGCTCTATAATGACAGTTAGGGGATTCACCAATCTGGTTACCAGGCTAGGCCAGCTCAGATATCCTGTTCACTATTGCTAATAGTCTAAGCTGGGGTCAACTTTGTGGATTCCTGGGAACTTCCCTAGCACCAGGTTTCTCCTTAACCCCATGATGACTTCTTCTATCAAGATATCTCTTTCATTGCTCTCCCACTCCATTCCTGGTCCAGTTGACCATCTCTATTCCTCATGTTCTCATCCCCAGCCCCTCCCCTCTATTTCTCTATTGCCTCTATTGTTTTAAAAGTAAATTTTAAATAAAAATTTCATTTTTTATGTTTTTGATATATTTTCCTTTGAAAGATTTGGCTCAATTATTTCAAGGAAAGGACACATCTTGTCATGATATCACTTCAGTTAAGGCCAATTACTTTTAGAAATTAAAAAAAAAAATCTGCAGATGTTGCTATTATGAAACAGTGATCTAGCGTTTACTCTTCATCTGACACCTGGATATACTGGCATAAACAATGGCTTTTTATATGATGAGGAATTTCTAATTTAAGAACGGTGCTTCATCTGTTTTCTTTGTAACTTTGTTAGTACTAATAGACACATCTGGGCATATGTCCATGAACTGCCTTTTGTATTCAGTGTGTTATAAATGGTTAAAGAAGTAGGGAACACATTCTACCCAGGGAAGGCTTTGCTTGCAGCTATCAAAATTTGAGCTTATTTTTGTATTGTTATTGGGTCTGCCTCTGTTTTGTGTCCCCAGGAATCTGAAGACAACACTAATTAAAATTATTTGGTAAAAGCAAGGGGCCTGTAAAACACTAGTATTCACTTGAAAGGCATTCAACGAAGGCATTTTCTAATGCCTCAAACCAGTGTGTAGGAGATGATGAAATACTGCCTTATAATTAAGTCAGCAAGAATCAGAAGCACTATTTATTAACTCCTTAGATTCCTGTTTTCCAATGATAAACAATCTCTCTTTGAGATAAAATAATTTGCCTTAACTAAGTTGACATCTATCATGATCAAGCCTCTAAAGTGTCACAGTTAAGGTCACATGTGCCCTTTGTCATGGCTTGTCTACACTCAGGTAAGTATGTAAGAGATATTATATCAAAGGCAGGTTCAAGAAAATTTAGAAAAATTCAGTTGAAAAATTTTAACATGACATAGCTAAGAGTCATGATACAGTATTCCAGTCTTTTATTATTATTATTATTATGAATAAAGTCCTATTTTTTTATCCATGTATCCCCTTGTTCAGACTCCCTTCCCCCTCCTGCCCCTCCCAGTCACTCTCTCTTCTCCCCATCTCTTTATCTCCTCCCCAGCAAGGGCAGGAAGTCCCAAAGTCCCAAGATGGCTTAGTTCAGCATCCACTGAATGAAGATCCACTTTCCTCACCCCAACATCAAGACTGGGTCAGGTGTTCCTCTGAAGGGAATGGGCTCCAAGGTGCTGGTCCAAGGTGTTTCAGATCCCAAGCTGTTCAGTGGTTGTGGTTTGCAGCTTGGACATGCTTAGCTTTTTGTTTAAAGTCCACTAATGAGTTACTACATTCCTTGCTTATCTTTCTGCATTTGTGATACTTTGCTCAGGAAGATATTCTCCAAATCCATCCATTTGCCTGCAAATTGTTTCTTACCGCTGAGTAGTACTTCATTGTGTAGATGCACTACAGTTTGTTGATCCATTCTTCAGGTAAGGGACATCTACGAATAATGCCACTATGAACATAGTTGAGCTAATGCCTTTGAGTGTGAATGTGCATCTTTAGGGTATATGCCCAGTAATAGTATTGCTGGATCTTTGGGGATATTGATTCCCAGTTTTCTGAGAAACCACCATACTACATTCCAGAGTAGGTGAACAAGCTTACACTCCCACCAACAAGGGAGGAGTGTTCCCCTTGCTCCACAACCTCTCCAGCGTAGGCTGTCATCTGTGTCTTTTATTTTAGCCAATCTGACAGGTGTAAGGTGGTATCTCAAAGTTGTTTTGATTTACATTTCTCTGATGGCTAAAGAAGTTGAGCACTTTTTCAAGTGCCTTTCAGCTATTTGTAATTCTTCTGCTGAGAATTCCCTTTTTAATTTTGAACCAGCATTTTTTGATTGGGTTATTCAAGGTTTTGGGCTCTAGTTTCTTGGGTTTTCTATATATTTTAGAGATCAGTCCTCTGATCACCAACTTGCAGGGTTGGTGAAAATCTTTTCCCATTCTGTAGGCTGTCATTTTGTCTTACGGATGATATCCTTGGCTTTATAGAAGCTTTTCGGTTCCACTTATTGATTGTTGTTCTTAGTGTCTATGCTACAGGTGTTATATTTAGGAAGTGGTCACCTGTGCCAATTCGTTGGAGGGTATTTCCCACTTTTTTTCCTATCAGGTTCATTGTGGCTGGGTTTGTGTTAAGGTCTTTGATCTACTTGGATTTGAGTTTTGTGCAAGGTGACAGGCTTGGATCTATTTGCATTTTTCTGCACACTACCATCTAGCTATGCCAACACCATTTTTTAAAGATACTATCTTTTTTCCATTGAATACTTTGGGCTTCTTTGTCAAAGATCAGGTGTTCATAGGTTTTTGGGTTAATGGCGGGATCTTCAATTTGATTCCACTGATCCACAAGTCTGTTTTTATGCCAGTACCAGGCTGTTTTTATTACTGTAGCTCTATAGTATAACTTGAAGTCAGGGATGATGATGCTTCCTGAGGTTCTTTTGTTGAGCAAAATTGTTTTGGCAATTCTGGCTTTTCTGTTATTCTAAATGAAACTGAATATTGTTCTTTCAATGTCTGTAAAATGTTGTGTTGGAATTTTGATGGGAACTGCACTGAATCTGTAGATTGCTTTTGGTAGAATTGCCATTTTTACTATGTTGATCCTACTTATCAAGGAACATGGGAGAGGCTTTCCATTTTCTGATATCCTCTTTAATTTCTTTCTTCAGTGCTTTAAAGTTTTTGCCATATAGATCTGTTACTTCTTTGGTTATAGTTACTCCAAGGTATTTAGTGTGATTTGAAGCTATTATAAAGGGTAATGTTTCCCTTATTTCTTTCTCAGCCCTTTTATCTTTAGTGTATAGGAGGACTACTGATTTCTTTGAATTAATCTTGTATCCTGCTACATTGCTGAAAGTGTTTATCAGCTGTGGAAGTTCCCTGGTAGAGTTTTGTGGGTCACTTATGTATACAATCATATCATCTGCAAATAGAGATAGTTTCACTTCTTCTTTTCCTATTTGTATCCCCTTAATCTCCTTTTGTTCTCTTATTGCTTTAGCTAAAACTTCAAGAACTATATTGAATAGATAAGGGGAGAGAGGACATCCTTGTCTAGTTCCTGATTTTAGTGGGATTGCTTTGAGTTTTTCTCCATTAAGTTTGATACTGGCTGTTGGCTTCTTGTAAATCGCCTTTATTATATTTAGGTATTCTCCCTGTATTCCTGATCTCTCCAGGGTTTTAATCATAAAGGAGTGTTGGATTTTGTCAAAGGCTTTTTCAGCATCTAAGGATATGATCATGTGGTTTTGTTCCTTTAGTTTGTTTATATGATGGATGACACTTATGTTTTTTTGTATGTTGAACCATCCCTGCATTTTTGGGATGAAGCCTACTTGATCATGGTGGATGATATTTTTATATGTTATTGCATATGGTTTGCCAGAATTTTGTTGAGAATTTTAGCATCAATGTTCATGAGGGAAATTGGTCTGTAATTCTCCTTCTTTGTTGTGTCTTTGAGTGGCCTGGGTATTAGGGTAATTGCGGCCTCATAAAAAGAGTTTGGCAATATTCCTTTAGTTTCTACTGTGTGAAACAGTTTGAGGACTATTGGTAATATCTCTTCTTTGAATGACTGTTAGAACTCTGCACTGAAACCATCTGGACCTGGGTTATTTTTTTCTTGGGAGGCTTTTAATGACAGCTTCAATTTCTTTCAGGGTTATAGGTCTATTTAGGTATTTAACCTCATCTTGATTTAATTTTGGTTAATGGCACATGTCCAAAAGGCTGTCCATTTCTTCTAGGTTTTCCATTTTTTGTGGAATATAGAGTTTCAAAGTATGACCTGATAATTCTCTGGATTTCCTGGGGGTCTGTTGTTATGTCCCCCTTTTCATTTCTGATTTTGTTGATTTAGATACTCTCTCTCTGCTTTTTGGTTCATTTGGATAAGGGGTTATCTATCTTGTTGACTTTCTCAAAGAACCAACTCTTTGAGTCATTGATTCTTTGTATTGCTCTTTTTGTTTCAATTGTATTGATTTCAGCTCTAAGTTTGATTATTTCCTGCCATCTACTCCTTGTAGGTGAGTTTGCTTCTAATTGTTCTAAGGCTTTCAGCTGTGCTGTTAGTTCTCTAGTGTGAGATTTCTCTAGGTTTTCATATAGGCATCTAGGTGCCTATATGAATTTTTTTCTTAAGATTGCTTTCATTGTGTCCCACAAGTTTGGGTACGTTATGGATTCATTTTCATTAAATTCTAGGAAGACTTTGATTTCTTTCTTAATTTCTTCCTTGACCCAGAGGTGGTTCAGCTGAGTGATGTTTAGTTTCCATGAATTGGTAGGCTTTCTGTGATTTTGGATGTTGTAGAACTCTAACTTTAGTCCCTGGTGCTCTGATATGATACAAGGGATTATTTCCAATTTTTTGTATCTATTGATATTTGCTTTATGACCAATTATGTGCTCAATTTTACAGAAAGTTCCATGTGGTGCTGAGAAATATGTATATTCCTTTGCATTTGGGTGGAAGCTTCTGTAAATATCTATTAAATCTGTTTGCATCATAACTTCTATTAGACACCTTGTTTTTCTGTTGAGTCTCTGTCTGGTTGACCTATCCAAGGGTGAAAGTGGGGTATTGAAGTCTCCCACTATTAGAGTGTGAGAGTTGATGTGGGATCTGAGCTTTAGTAATGTTTCTTTTACATAGATAGGTGCCCTTATATTAGGGGCATAAATATTCAGGACTGAAATCTCATCTTGGTCAATTTTTCCTGAGATGAATAAGTAGTGTCCATCCTGGTCTCTTTTAATTGCTTTTAGTTTGAAGTCTACTTTGTTAGATATTAGGATGGCAACACCAGCTTGTTTCTTAGGGCCATTTGAATGGAAAATCTTTTCCCAACCCTTTACTCTGAGCCTGTGTCTGTCTTTAAGGTTGTGGTGTGTTTCTTGTATGCAGCAGAAGGATGGCTTCTGTTTTTGTATCCATCATGTTAGTGTGTGTCTTTTTATAGGTGAATTGAGCCCACTGATATTAAGGGATATTAGTGACCACTGATTGATATTTCCTGTTATTTTTGGTGATAGTTTGTATGTATTTCCTTTCTCTGGGCTTTTCGTCTGTGGGATTATGGATTGTTTGTGGTTTCATGGATGTATCTGGAATCCTTATGTTGGAGTTTTCCCTCTAATGCTTTCTGAAGGGCCAGATTTGTGGATGAGTATTGTTTAAAACTGACTTTGTCATGAAATATCTTGTTTACTCCATCTATGGTGCTTGCTAGTTTTGCTGGGTATAGTAGTCTAGGTTGGCAGCCATGCTCTTTTAGTGTCTGCATAACTTCTGACCAAGACTTTCTTACTTTCATTGTTTCCATTGAATAGTCAGGTGTGATTCTGATGGGTCTGCCTTTATAGGTAGTTGGACCTTTTCATTTGCAGCTCTTAATATGTTTTTTGTTCTGTATGCTTTGTGGCTTGATCATTATGTGGTGAGCAGACTTTTTTTTTGGGGGGGTCTAATATATTTGGTGTTCTGTAAGCTTCTTGTATCTTTATAGGCATTTTCTTCTTTAGGTTGGGAAAGTTTTCTTCTATGATTTTATTAAATATATTACCTGTGCCTTTGAGCTGGTATTCTTCTCTTTCTTCTATTCCAATTTTGGTTTGGTCTTTTCATGGTGTCCCAAATTTCATGGACATTTTGTGTTACAAGTTTTTTGGTTTTAGTTTTTTTTTTTTTTTGACTGATGTATTTATTTCCACTATTATATCTTGCATTCCAGAGAGTCTCCCTTCCATCTCTTGGATTCTGTTGGTTATGCTTGTATCTGTAGTTACAGTTAGTTTCTTCAGATTTTCTATTTCCACTTTTGCCTGGTTTTGTGCCTTCTTTATTGCTTCTATTTCAATTTTTAGCTCCTGGGACATTTCTTTCATCTATTGGTTTTCCTTTTCTTGGTTTTCTTTGTTTTCTCTCAAGGATTTGTTAATCTCTTCCAATTTTTTTTTTGTTTGTATTTTCTTCTCTTTCTTTAAGGGGATTTTTTTTATATCCTCTTTTAAGGCTTCTATACTCTTCATAAAGTTGTTTTTAAGGTTATTTCCTCTTCATTGCTCTGTTCAGGTCTTGCTGGTGTACAACTACCAGCTTCTTCTGGTGGTGCCTTGTTGTTCTTTATATTGTCATATGTATTCTTGCACTGGCATCTGCCCATTGTATCCTTGGTTCACTCTTAGTCAGCTCTTAGTTGTGGGTCCAGGGGTTGTGTGTCTCCAGCTGCCACAGGGTTTGCTCTCAGTCAGCTCTCTTACTCTGCTCTGGACCTAGGCTCTGCAGGATCTCTAGATATTCATGTGTGATTATGCAGCTTGCTGGGGGGTGGGGGGGAGAAGGGGGGAGGTTGGCAGAATGTGTTCCAAGGAATTGCTGGGGGAGGGGTGTCTCCCAGCTCTTACTCTGCTCTGGGCTCTGCAGGATCTGTATATGTTCATGTGTGATGATACAGCTTGCTCTGGAGGCAGGGTGTGGCTATGGGATGTCCCTCCTGCTGTGTGTTTCTGGGAATTGCTGGGGTGGGGGGGAAGAATTCTCTCAGCTTTGTTTGGTTTAGGGTAGGGCTGGGTGTGGTGGTAGAGCTGGGGCTGTGTCCCTAGCTTTGAAGAGGAGGTCTCTGGGTGGCCTAGGAGTTGAGCTGCACTAACTTCTTATTCTGCTCTAGACATGGGCTCATAATGATATATTTAAGATACTGTTGTTGTTATGCACAGTACATGTATCTTTGGTTAATGTTGATATGATCATCATACTTAAAGTCATTCAGAAACTGTACACCCATTTATAGACTGCCTATTTTACAATGTAAGCTTCAGTCTTTAAGATGATAAAAATTACAAATCACAGTTACTTAGGTTTGCCATGTAATAGTCATGTTTTTTAAGTTTCCCAGATACATGCTAAAAATATATCAGATAGACAAGAGTCTTCAACCACTTCATAGACCTAAAAAATGACATTTAACGTTTTGTTATTCAAGATTTGGCCATGAGAGACATAACAACTCCTAACATCACTGTTCCTTTCCCAAGATGGAGTTGGGCATCAAGGACACTCCAGTAAGAGTTTGTCTTCCTTGGCAGACAATGGCCTGTTGGGAAGAGAACTTCCCTTGTCTCAACTGCTGTCGGTATGCACACTGTCCAGTTTAGACAAACAGACTGCCAAAACCTGCCCAAGATAAGACAGTTTCTCCAAAAATGCCCTGCTTCTAAAGAGATCTGTCAGATATCCTAGGCCTATAGCCAAAATGGTAGATACTCCAACGGTAAGTGACTGTCCAGGTAGCTGACTGTTGCTGTCCTCTCCTAAATCTTAGAAGCTACGCTCTTGTGCTTCCAACTTTTAGGTAATATATTTTCCTTCTCAGGTCTTGATGGGGTTAAAGACTAAACAGTTAAGGTTACTACCATCTCATCTCTTAGCAAAGAACATTCAGGTACTAGATTTTTATTATTCAAAATGAACAGCTTTAAAGTAATCCCTGTACATTGCCACTTACCAATAGTCTAGACATTTAAGATACACCTTATATTTGTTGTTACTTGTAGTTTGACCTTGTTTATGTTTTTGCCTTTCCTCCCCCAGACATTACGTTATAATGATTCCTATTGTGTATAGTCTTATACTTAGTTTAAAATGTTCTTAGTTAGACAAAAGGGGGAGATAATAGTGAGATTCAGGCATTTAGGGAGAATCAGGACCCCTCCGGGGCATGGCCAGCATTGATTGTAGGCTGGGGGACAGACACCAAGTTCCTGGCCCTGTTTTATCCCTGTGTTCTGGAGAGTGGGTCAACCGCTCGGTGTGGAACCATTCTCTCCAAGAATCATCTTAAGGTTCAAATTGTATCATGAGTGTAATATACCCAAAATAAATATTAACCCTTTATACAATATATTGCAAGTGAATATTTTTGCAATACTTGCCTCTGCCTTCTAGTTGG
>PVIH01000895.1:137853-247073 GCA_004025045.1 Sigmodon hispidus
ACCCCAAAAAGGAATGTGGAGAGGACAACATAGAACGGGGGAGGACGACATAGAACGGAGGAGGACGACATAGAACGGGGGAGGACGACATAGAACGGGGGAGGACGACATAGAACGGGGGAGGACGACATAGAACGGGGGAGGACGACATAGAACGGGGGAGGACGACATAGAACGGGGGAGGACGACATAGAACGGGGGAGGACGACATAGAACGGGGGAGGACGACATAGAACGGGGGAGGACACATAGAACGGGGAAGGAGGCAACTGCAGGGAGAGTGGGGGTGGCTGGCCGAGGGAAGCTAGAGTGAGAGGCCTGCGTTAGGAAACTGATTTCAGACTCTAAAAAATCTGCTGAGAATACAGAGAATCCTCAAACAGAGTGTATAAGATAAAACTGGGCTAAAGAAGCTAGACTGTAGTCCTTTCCTGCCTTATGTTGCCATGATAGCTCTTTTCAGAGTTAGAGATTGGACAGTTAGCTTCTGAAAAAAACATACTAGACAAATCCCAAACTTGAGATAGAATACTAGACACCATTTGGTTAGTGAAGAAGGTTGACAGAAAGTAACAGTTTGTCTTCTGAGCTGGAATGTCTTGGACCCACTTTCTGCCCTAATGCTAGTGACAGCTTTACAGGTCCTGCTGGAAAACTGATGCTGTTTCCTATCTCTAAGTACCAGTGTGCTGAGAAGTCACACTTAGCATAACCTTTTCTTATTTAAGTAAACATTATATAAAGTTTCTTTACATTCTCCAGTATAAGCATTAGTTTGAATAGTTTTAGTCATAATACATAAGAGTCATCACCATTGAAATTAGGATACTGTGGGCTAATGCTCTTGTACATAGTAAAGATTTACCACTGGTATTGCTTTAATAAAATGCTGATGGGTCAGTATCTAGGCAGGAAGTAGAGGTGGGGCAACCAGACTAGGAGACTTCTTGGAAGAGAAAAGGCAGAGCAGCAGAACCCAGCTGGACGCAGAGGAAGCAAGATTGAGAAAAGGTACCAAGTCATGTGGCTAAACATAAAAAGAATTATTGGTTAATTTAAGTAAGAGCTAGCTAATAATAAGCCCGAACTACTGGCCTGGCATTTACTATAATATTAAGCCTCGAGTCAATTATTTGGAAAGTGGCTGCTGAGTATTTGAAGAGTTTCTGGTGGGTCAGAGACTTTTGACTATAGGATACAGAGCAGTTCTCAATCCTCATACCTACCTAAATGAGAGCTAAGAGACTCACTTTTCCCCCCTGGCCTCAGGTAAGCACAGCTGTCCCCAAACATCTCCTCTATCTATTTGCCTAAAGAAATACAAATTTAAAAGGCTAACATTCAAGCAGAGGACACATATACTATTTCTTACAAAGTGTAAGGTCCCCCCAGTTACCAGTGTTCCACATCCTGCTTGGCAGGTAGGCTAAGACTATGGTACAAGGGCTTTTTCCCAAAGGAGAAGACAAAAATCAGATTTGATTAACATAACAAAAGCAAACACAAAAAATATAGTCATATGCCAATTTTGGCTTTGTTTTTTTTTTTTTTAGAGGACCTACTTTTCATTCTGAATCCATCTTTACCTTTCCCCCAGTACGTATTTCTGACATGGGAGAACCTATTTATTCATCCAGGGTGATGACACAGATCAAACAAGGCTACAGCATTAGTGCTGCTCTTTCTGGGTGAATTGTGCCTTTATGACGCAAGTTTAGTGCCACTCAGTTCCTCATTTCAGTCCTGAGCAAAGGGAGTCATTACAACTGTCATGCCTAGGAAGATGAGGGACTATTACTCTCCTTTCCCTCACAGCATTTGACTGGTTACACAGTATGGCCTCTTTATCAGCTGCAGTTTGGTTACTTCACTGAACTAAACGTGACACTCAATCCCATCAGCCTACCTGGCTGAGCCCTATTTACTTTCTAAGGGGTGAGGCTCTAACTCTTGTGCCCATGCATGTGTTAGAGCCCACCCAAACTACAAAGACCATATGTGGCATTCCAGGATATCATACATAGAGAGACTTTTGCTGGTTAGTCCACACTTTGAGAAACAAGCCCAACTTTGCTTCTCTCCTTTAGAAACGGTAATTTAGAGTGCTGACTCCCTTAGCTGGAGGCTAGCTCAATAGCTAGCTCAATATTTCTAATTTCAGAAACTGAAATTTTTCCCCCATTCCCAGCATGCTCTATGACTGAGCTGTGGCAGTAGTTACTGAGCACAGTGCGTTCTTCAGGTCACGTCACTAAATTTGCTTCACTTACCTGGTGCACACAGTCTAAGAACTGCAAGAAGATGGGAGCAAAACCACTGCCCTGAGAGTTAAGGGCCAAGCTGCTGCGCTGGCTGAATTTATGGCCAAAGGAGAGCCATTCTTTCTCAATCAACATCCGGAAGCCTTCAACTGTCCTATAGAAGGGATCGCTGAGTAACTGCACCAGGGATGTCACCTAGGTCAAGAGCAGGGTGGACACCTCATTAATTTTAGTCCTAAAAATGTCCTGTTGAACTTCCTTTTGATGATAGCTGACTCACAAGTAGTTACCTGACCAGCAAATATGTTAACTAGCTGCTTCAGGATGGACAATCAAATGAATTTTAAAAACTTTCCAGCAAAAACAAAAACCAAATTCACTTTGGCTACATGTTTTCTTTCAAAGAATTAAGATTTTAATCCTTAATTGGCTAGATTGTTGACTATGATACTAGGCAATCAGTTCAAACCTATTCTACTCTTTGGAAGAAATAAGTTACTGTCTTAATGTTGCTGACATTCATACAAATTTTCTTTTTCATTCTGGAGTAAACACACACACACACACACACACACACACACACACACGTAGAGATGGAGGGAGGGAGGGAGGGATGGAGGGAAGAAGGGAGGGGCAGAGGAGGGGAGAGAGCTAGAGAAAGGATGGAGGAAAGCCACCAAGGGTGGTTCATGTCTCTCATACTGTTGGTTAAGGGCTCAGTTGCTTGTATGGTGTAAATAAGGATGAGTACGTCTGGTGCTCAACTCAAAGCTATGTAGGGGCAGTGCTGCCTGATGGCTTGTCAGGGGCTGGTTAGCAGGGGGCTTTCTCTGTTCGTAACACATTAGTCATTATATAAAATAATCCCAAAGGTTAAAAATACATTAAAATAAATGTAAAATACTGAAAAATATGTGTAACAGTTTACTTGTGTGGTGATGTCCCAGCCTTCTTCTAAACACACCAAAACTGAAGACCCATTCTCAAGTACTTCTGATACAACCACAGCCAGCTGCAGTATCCTGTGAAGCTAAGAGAGAAAAGAAGCCTACAATTAGAGCAAGCACTTTGTCTTTTTAAGTTTGGGAATTTCACTTTTTAGACTTAATACAATTTTCATAATATAGAATGAAAATAAGAATTCATTCCCTTATTTATTTTTATGTGTGTAAATGCAGGCATGTGTGTTCTCTTGAGTGTGTGTGGAGGTCAGAGGACAATTCCTGGGAGTTAGTTCTTGCTACCTTGTAGGACTGTGTTAAATTCAGATCATCAGGTCCAAGCACAAATGCTTCTATCTACTGGCTACCTCAAAATAATTTTAGATTTAGAGCAGTTGCTATAACACTTCATGCTGTTTTTTCAAAGTACTTTACAATCTCACAAATAGCACAACTCTCAAGGTAAAATAGCAGTTTCTGAATTACATTTTTCAGAAGAGTGGAAATATAAGACCAATATGAAAATGTTTCTTATTTCTTAGTATCAATAAAACTATTTCATGGGCACTGACAATTCCCATAACTACTTCTCAAATAATTAACAGATGCAAATAATTGAAATTATGAGGCCAAGGGTCAGAGTCTTATTTCTCATGTTTCAGTTAGCCCTAAGTAAGAGCTGTGACTGGAGAGGCTACTGATTACATTTTTAAAAAAATTATTTTATTTTATTTTACATATATATGGGTATTTTCCTGCATTTATGTTTGAATCACTAGAGTGCCTGGTGTTCATGGAGGCCAGAAGAGGGCATTGGTGGTTGTTAGCTGCCATGGAGGTGCTGAGATTTGAATTGAGTTCCTCTGAAAGAGCAGCCAGTACTCTTAGCCATTGAGCCATCCCTTCAGCTCCACACTGTTGCCTCTTTACTACTAAATTAAGTGCCTTTGTATTACTACTGCCTTCAACCTTTCTGAAACATTCCTATTTTCATGGAAAGAGCTTGGTAATGTTATTCTTACACTCTTCTCTTGTGTCATGAATGGTGCATACTTACATATTTTAATACACTGGCCAGTTTACTTCTGATGGCGTTAAAGTCTCCCTTACTTATAAAGTTTACAAATGCTGTAGGGACTACTAGCTAATCAGAAGCAGAAGACAGACTTACTATCAGTCTTGGAAAATCAAACAAGATGAGATGGAGCATTTTGACAAAAGAATCACATACTTTTTAAATACTTAAAATTCTTGCCAAATCAAGTTAAATATCAGCACATTTTAAAGATCTATTTATTTAAAAAATGTGTGTCAGTGTGGCAGATGCTATAGTGTGTATGTGCTTAAGTAGTAAGTATGTATACCACATGTATGCGGTAGCCTATGATTGTCAGAAGAAGGTATTGGATCCTCTGGAACAAGAGTTAGAGGCAGTTGTGAACCACAGTGTGGATGCTGGGAACCTAAGGTGGGTCCTCTGTAAGAGTAGTGAGTGTGCTTAAGTGCCAAGCTCTCTCCAACTCCTTGTAATTGTGTGTGCTCGTGCGCACGTGCGCTACATGCATGCAGGTGCCTGTGGAGAACAAAGGTGTCAGAATTCCCAGAGTTGGATTCATTGGGCAGTTGTAAGTTGCATAAAGGGAGTGCTAGGAACTTGGGTCCTCTGCAAGAATAAGACATGTTTTTAACTGCTTAGCCATCTCCTTAGCCCAGGTAGATATATTTAAAAATAACGTGTCAGATCTTGCTGCTAAAGATACTAACCTCTCTGGTTATAAAACATTGAGAAGTAAAGCTGGATCTGTCTAGTGCTCATACTGCTTGAAGGTTCTATGCAGTCTATAAGGGAAGAAGTATCCTTTATAGCCTTAGTCAGCTGTGTAACCCTACCAATTGGACAGGTAACTATTCCCCTTGGCACAACAGTGGCAAGTCTGTTATGAGGGTAACAAACTGCACTTAACTGGATTTGAGGTCTACTCAACAGGAGAAAATTCATGTTTGGTTACTGTAAACCTGGGAATAGCCCATGGCTAGGGAGGTCTTAGGTACTAGTGGGAAGGCTACTACTGTTGATTTCTAAGTAAATGCGATCTGTCAAACTGTTTTCTAAATAATTATATTAATTCCCACAGATTAGTGCTGTCATTAGCTTTGCATGCAGTTGGCAGTGTAGAGCCTTGATTGGTAAAAATGGTAAGAATAACTGACTGTTGAATGTTCAGCCCTAAAGGGAACATCTATGTCACATCCTCCAAGGCCCTGAGAACATCATGGAAGTGGGATCAGTAAGAACATAAGACCCTATTTGAAGGGATGGAATATTTGGATTCTTCTCCTCTGGATATGACATGGATGTTGCAATTGTGAACTATTAGCAGCTGTGATTACCTGAATAAGACCTGCATAAGACTGGGCCTGTAAACAACCTATCACAGAGGAAGAAAGTTCTCTTGAGGCCCCACCCCTCACTGGAGGGGTATATGTGATTTATGGGTACCAGGGGAGGAAGAGACATTTCTTTCAGTGGAGTAGCCACTGATAAGGCCCTATGGTCTTGTAAATAGGCTCTCACCGTGCAACCCTAACAAAATGCATTGTATCCCAAAGACAAAAACAAAACCATAAGAACAGAAGGGGGGCTAATTAGGAAAAGTTAAGGAATGAGCAAGGGGCCATAAGGGAATAAAGGGAATCATCAGGAGAGGGGCAATGAGAGTAATGGAGTGGGAATATATATGATCAAAATATACCATGTATATGAATATCATGTTAGGTATAATTAATAAATGCTAATAAGCAAAACCCTAAGGTGTCAAATGAGGTGTAAAACCAATTGTCTTGTGCAGTTTCCTCACAAATGGAAGACCTATAATGTTATGAAATGGAAAAGACAGAGATTCTAACTGGTCTTTATAGCAGGACATGTTTTGTTTTTCTATTTTAAAGACACAATGTTTTTTGGCATTAGTGTGACAGCTGTATAACACTGAAAATATGCTATAAAATACCGCACTGTATGCCTTTATAAGGATAAATTTTATAGAAAGAGAATTGTGTTTAAAAAAAGGTGTTTCTGCCAGGCAGTGGTGGCAGTACTAGGGAGGCAGAGGCAAGTGGATCTCTGTGAGTTCAAGCCCAGCTTGGTCTACAAACTGAGTTTCAGGACAGTCAGAGCTGTTACACAGAGAAACTCTGGCTTGGGGGAGGGGAGGAGGAAGATGCTTCTATTTGTTTATACTGTGTATTATAGGAAAAACTTTGTTTGTGCTCAACTTGTGAGCCTAGCCTTTAGTGGCTGAGCCGTCTCCCATGCTTACGTTCTCCTTCTTTTGGTTTTCCAGGATAAAGTTTCTCTGTGTAGATGAGTCTGGCTTTGAACTCAAAGGTCTGCCTGTCTCTGCTTCCCAAGTGATGGGATTAAAGGCATATACCATTATACCTAACTCCCTAGCTTAACTTTTAAAGCCAGGCAATCAAAATCTATCTGAATAATGAGGGAGTATAAACAGTATAGATTTCAAAACCAAATGTCTTAAATTTGAATTAAAAATTACTTTGAGCATGAAATAGCATAATATGTAGTATAAAGCCATCTTTGAAGTAAAACTCACATTCCCAATATACCTGAGTTATTTTAATAAGCACAGAGGCAAAGTTCAGGGAAGTTTCCTCACTTCTTTCCTGCCACACAGCTATCTGCCTGAGTGTTCTTGTGGGGAAAAGCTGCTAACACAGTACAACAACAGTACTGATTATATTTAGCATTTAATTTCTGGTTCAGGTCCCTAACCCTACAGCAAGGAACAGAACATAGACTCTGTCAGAAAGGTAAACGAGAAGTTGAGTGGTTTATCACTAAGCTATGAGCCCAGCCCCAAATTAAAGAACCAGTGAACTTCTTCCATGGATACTCAAGAGTATCCTAAACTGCCTTACGGCAGTGCACATATTCTGATACATGTTTACAATCACTGCACATGTGGCTATTTCATTGTAGTTTAAGTGCCTTGATAATACTCTCTGCCCTGGGTGCTAACATCATTTCTTGGTGTCTTTACCATTTACTCCAATGATTATGAGAAATCACTCTCTCCTTGATGGAGCAGGATTAGGCAGGGAGTTGGGGAACCTGGAGCTGTAACTCAGAGACAAATATCCATCAGCATACATGGAAGGCTAATTTTGTTCTCCAGCACTGGGTGAAATAGGTAGACAGGGTGCTTGGAGAAAAACTGTGAAACTAGAAATGAGAGGAACTATAGCTTCCTGCAGTAGGGAAGGAACGTGAGCATAAACACAGAAGGCTACACTGCAGAGATGCTTCTCTCTGCCAAACTGGCATTACTGCCTATAATGTGCAAGTCATAAATACCTTTCTTTCTGTGGTTTGGAAGAAATGAAGGCATGTGTGTGCTGGCAAGCCACATTTTGCTTAATTTCTCAATAAAAGTTCAATTAGACATATCTTCAGGGTGATTTGGCTGAATGGTGATGGTTATCTAGTTTTCCCAGACCTTGGGTAGGTTTAGAGTATCTAATATCTGATGGTAGTGTGTGGGTGAATCTAAATCTAGAGACACAGAAATGGCACTAGTAATGGGAGGTAAGAAAGTCAGAGGGAAAGGCATGTGGAGTCAGGGAGATCATCTTGTGTCCTGGATCCTTGCTGACTGAAGAAGAACATCGGTGATCTATAAATAAGTGTGACTGTTTTGTACAATATGTGGCATTTTCAGTAACACAGGAAAAAAACTGTGTGATCAAGAATGTGGCCTCCTGTTAGGCCCTACTGTTTCTTGGAACTGACCAGCCTTTACAGAGGGCACATGACAAAGGAAGAAAATGGGGAGTGAAGTTGAATGTTGGTTGTGTATCCATTTGGGGTGTTCTCTGAGTGCACCATAACGTTTCACTGATGTTACCTGTGGAAACCACTCAGAATCTCCCAGGGCCTTCAGGAATGTCACTTCTGAGTCTGTAGGGATGGTGCTTGGGATACAAGCCCTCATCAGCTTCTTAAAACTGGCTTTCACTTGTCGGATTTCATGGAATTCAACAGGAACAAATTCACAGTTTAAAGCAAATTCTACCTTGAAGCTCTGAATATGAAGACACAGAGAATTAGGCAGATAAAAGAACAAAGCTTTCCCCAAGGCGATGCTTAATAACGAACACCATATGGATGCCAGATAGCTTCAAGGGCTACAGTGAACCAAGAGGGTCACTCTTGTGTGGTTCTCATGCTGACAGTGCAACCAGCTTTAGTGTGCCCAGAATGGCAAGTCTCGTCCTTTCTAGAGGTAGATTACTTAGCTCAGGAATGCTATTGCTCTGAGAATTTATGGGACTGGAAGGTGGAAGTCTACACAGTATCTAACACAGGGCAATTCTAAGACCAGGAATCTACAGTTGAAAGAACGATTGGGCAGCAGCGGAGCACACCTTTAATTTGAGCATTGGAAGGCAGAGGCAGGCAGATCTCTTGAGATCAAGGCCAGCCTGGTCTGCAGAGTGAGTTACATTTTATCCAGGGCTACACAGAGAAACCCTATCTCAGGGGAAAACAGACAAAGAACCAGTGACAGATGAATAGCATGGTTAGTCCAACACAATAAAATTTTATTTCCCAAGATGTACATTGTTAACTGAAGGGTAAAATATATTGTTGGGGTTCCAGAACTGAACCTATAAAATTCTGTAGATATAAACATATTTCTTATTATGCAAATAAAATAAATTCATTATAAAAGTATCAAAAGATAAACACTATGATCTCATTGCATTATGGTTACTTTTTAAGTCATTAAGGTTTTACCTATAATAAAATGTCTTTCTTGATTTCTAAGTCATTTTTTTCATGAAATATGCATCACTTATGTTTACTTGAGTAACCTTTCATTTATGTCTTTATTTCATGTAGGGTTTATTCTGAAAGGTATGAGTTTTGCTTGTGCATATGCATGCAAGAGGTCTCTCTCTCATTTAAAGATAGGATCTCATGCATTCCAGGTTGGCCTCAAAATTTACTTAGCTGAAGATGATGCTGAACTTCTAATCTTCCTGCCTCTAGCTCCCAAGTGTTGGGATTACAGGTGGTGTGTGCTACCATACCTGCTCTATGTGGGGCTGGGGATCAAACCCAGGGCTTTCTGCATTCAAGACAATCACTCGACCAACTTAGCTTCATCTTTAGCCTCATATTTATAATTAAAGAATGTCACAGGCATAGATACAATTTCAGTGTGATAATCTGGTTGTGTAGTTCTAAAGACTTAAAAAGACCTCTAACTTCTCATGCCAGAGAATGAATCTCTCTCTTAGCTGCTTCTCATTTTCTTTGATATCTACCAGATCACCTGTTTTTTTCAAAGAGTAAAACTGTATTCTGGAAACTGGTTGTATAACAATGAATATAACATATGCTTAATACTATTAACTTAAAAATGGTAAAGAGTAAATGCTATTTTGACTACAATTTTAAAAAAAATAAAAAATGGCTCAATGGTTAAGAGCACTGACTGCTTTTCCAGAGGACCCAGGTTCAATTTCCAGCTCACAACTGTCTGTAACTCCATTTCTAGGGGACTCGATACTCTCACACAGACAAAAATTCAGGTAAAAAATGCCAATGCACATAAAATAAAAATAAATAATTAATAAAGTTTAAAAATTGCTGAAAAGAACATAAATATGGTCCATTTGATATGTAATTTTGATTATTTTAGTTGTTGTTAAAGTCCAATTAAAGTTTTAAAAGAGAAGTCAGGCATGGTGGAGCATTTCTTTAATTCCAGCATTGAGGATGCAGAGGTAGGTGGATCTCTATGAATTCCAGGGCAGCCTGGTCTATACCGTGAGTTCCAGGACAGCCAAGAATACACAATAGAGACTTTGTCTCAAAAAAAAAAAAAAAAAAAAAAAAACCAAAAAATCCCCCTTTTTTTTTTTTTTTTTAAAAAAAAAAAAAAAGAGGACTGCAGAATGACTCAGCTGGTAAAGTGCTTGTCTTGCAAGCATGAGGAAGGACGTGGACTTGGGTTTGACTCCTTATACACTTTCTTGGTTGGGATACAACTGAAAATTATAATTTAATAAAATCAACCCGGATTATTAGAGAACAGAATCATCCACAGTCAAACTGTGAGGGTCAGAGAGTGAACTCAGGCCTTTAATCCCAGCACAGGGATGACAAAGTGGTGACTCACTCCTTTAATCCTTCCACTCAGGAGACAAAGATCTTTCTGTATTTCTGCCTTTCTTACTAATATATATGATCATACAGCTACTCTGAGACCTCATACAGAAAGGGGATACCAGAGATGATTATCCAGGTAGTCAAGCCTTGGGAGGAAATTCACATCATATAAATGTGCCAAAACACTGATGCCACAAATGCTGTGCAGGCAATCTTTGATTGTAGTTGTAAAGAGTTCTATTTTCTAGGTAGAATTAACTGCTATATCAGAAGATCAGTATGAAATTTTCAAACAGCATTATCTAAAGGTTTCATGGCCTTTACCTTCAGGCTGTGACTAACTGGCTGCAGCTGTCTAGGTAGTGGGGAAAGAGCCTTGCCAGCCTGTTACAGCAGAGATGACTCAGTCATTGGCGTTGCAAGAGCCAAGCATGTGGGTTCCTGCTGAGAGTAGCCTGCACACAACTTCTGCTCTATGGTTCAGCCAAAGGTCTGTCTGGATTGTTCAGTGCTAGACTTTAAGAAAAATTCTGAATCAACAGATGCTTCTATTTCCACTATATATGTTGACAGAAATAACACTGAAAAAAATTACATCTATTTGCCAGGTGGTGGTGGCATATACCTTTAATCCCAGCACTTGGGAGGCTGAAGTAGGCAGATCTCTGAGTTCAAGGCCAGCCTTGTCTACAAAGCAAGTTCAAGGACAGCCAGGGCTGCTACACAGAAAAATTCTGTCTTGAAAAACCAAACCAACCCCTCAAACATTTATTTATTAACTATATACTTTTTGTGTGTGGAGGGTAGGGTGAGCACATGCCAAAACACCTGTTTGGAGGTTGAGGTTGTCAGCGCTCCCCTGTTATATGGGTTCTGGATATTGAATTTGGGTCATCAGACTTCGTGGCAACAAACACCTTTACCCATTGGGACAATTCAACATTTATTTATTTATTTTTTTAATGCACAACTTGGAAAACACTGAATTTAAGAAATTACTGTTGATTTTGGAGGCAGATATATTTTTTACAATTTATAAGATTTTACATAATAAAGCCCTTTAGCACAATAACAGGCTAAAGTTGATTAGCAGCAGATATTTTGAATTATGTGATCTTAGAACCCAAATCTCTATGTATACAGGTCTGAAAGGTTCGAAAAAAATGTTACTTAAAATACAAAGCCTTATTTGTCTTCCCTTGCCTCCCAATGCAGTACAAAGTCCAGTACTCTAGCCTTCTGCAGCCTTCCATAACCATAGTTCACAGAAAAAAGGCTGCTTGTTTTACAAAGCAAAGATGCCTAAGGGGACTGAATGAGGACCGTGAGGAATACAGTCTCAATAAGTCTTACTTTGCTTTTGTAATCACACTTCTTGGTAGCTTTTATGTTTTTAGAAAGATTATGAATATTCACCTCACAGCTAACAAAATGCACACATATCCATCCACACATAAATAGACAAATACATATATATGTATATATAAATATAAAAAGCTAATTTAAATAATAAAACATTTTGAGTACACATATTCTTGTGTATGGGGATATGTGTATATGCAGAATAAATAGGTATGCACATGCAAGTTTGTGTGGAGGTCAGAATTCACGTAGGAGTGCAGTTCCTCAGAAGCCATCTACCTTTTTTTTCCTTTTTCCCTTTTCCATGTGGGTGTATGGGATACATAAGCACACATGTTATACAAGGAGGCTCAGAGTGATGTCAGGATTCATACTCAATTGCTATCCACCTTATTCACTGATTCAGAGTCTTCAATGAAACCAGATCTCCCAATATGGCCAGTCTTATTAGTCTGTTTGCTCTGGGATCCTATGTCTGTCTTGACAGGGTGGAATTGCAGGCAGGCTTGGCATGCCCATCTATCCAGCATTAAGTGGGCTTCTGGGGCCAATCTATACATGTCAAGCACTTTAACTGCTGAGCTATCTCTCTACCTTGTTTTTTTAAACAGGGACTTTCAATGGACCTGAGACTTGCTGGCTAGCTGGTGAGCTCCAGGGATGTTCCTGTTTTACCTCCCAGTCAGTGCTAAGACTATAGAAATGCACAACCATCCTAGTATTTAACGTGGGTACTGAGAATAGAACTCAAGTCCTTAGCTTGTGTAGCAAGAGCTTTCCTGGCTGAGCTATCTCTCTAACCTTGCCTGTGTTTTCATATAGTAGAGGCTGGCCTTGACCTCCTGATCCTCCTTCGTCCACCTCCTGAGTACTGAATTACAGGCATGGCAGCATCAGTATGCCTGGTTTAGTTGTTGCTGTTCTTCTTTTTTTTTAAGATTTATGGTAAAGTTAGTTTGTAATAGGGCTCATATGCTGCTGTGGGGTTGCCAAGTTTTCTAAGTGAGAGGAAAGAAATCCTTACCCTTAGCTGTGATTTTTCACCAAATATATAAAGGGCGGCTTGTCGTTTCAAGAGCTGGTTTTGTAGGTAGGTGCTGTTACTGAAGGAGGCTGAATGATCCTTGCCTGCCAGCCTGGCACCAACATCAATGAAGGATGTTGGAGAGCTGATCAAACGGGTGCTGGAACGAAGACTTGCCCATACACCTTCACAAAAGCCAAAACAACAGAATGAGATAATGTGGGAATGCCACCGAGTAAGATGTACACTCTGGAGCAGTATTAGTGGTACTATCAGGTAATCAATCTAAGCCATGGATCATAATGATCATTTGCCATTTATTTTTTGTAATATAAACATTATTTAAACAATAGTTTAAAATCACTTTGTCTTAAATTTAGAAAAATTTAAGAAATCCTTTCATGCCAATATAAACTTGGCATTTAAAGTAAATATGAGAGCATAAGCAGAGTGTGTGACACAGGGAGCAGACTGCGGGCAGGAGGCCAGAAGGGGCCGAGCACAGGGTCTCTGTGCAGCTCTCAGGCTTCACAGGAGCGCTCTCCTGGTCACTTACTCAGTGTAACAAGGAAGTACATCAAGAGATAAACTAGAAACTTACGGAACTGTAAGCCAGAGGCTGGGTATAGAATGCATATTTTAAACAACTAAAAATTATATTCTAGAGTATCCATAAAACGTAAAATATTATAAATTTAGTAATGTGCATTCCATTTAATTTAGGAGTATTTAAAGTATACAGTCAGGAGCAGACAGCTTTCATGAGGACATCATACACACTAAGCAGGCAGAAGAGCCTTATTGTATAAGCTGAACAAGTTTATATAATTAGAAAAATCAAGGACTTCCTGTGTGAGATGATTAAAATATCAAACATCCACAGGGTATATACTAATTCTCAAGTCTAGTACTGCAGCCCCTTCAAAGCAGCAGAGCCTCTGACACACACACACACACACACACACACACACACACCTGCAGAGATGGGGTCAGGGTTGGAAGACCTCCCTAAAGTTGAGTTTTCTTGTGTAAACCTGGAAAGGCTATTTCAGGATCTTTCCCCAATGATAAATCAAGCCCTGTTTTTAATGACTGGAAGTTCCCTCAACAATGCTGTTACCTTCTATTGGCATTTGTGGAACTTAACAGACCAGCTCAAAAGAAATGGGAACATGATTTCTGCTTAAAATGAAGTTATTCTTCTATGTAATCAGCAAGTTTTCCTCAGACATCATGACAAATGGTTTTTTAAATGGAATCACAAGAATTTCATAATATAAATGAGACTAATTTGACAAACATGAAAAGTTATTTGTAGCATTTACTTTCATATGAAAGTGATTTTAAAATGTGACACAGTGGGACACATAATACAGTACCTTGATTATGAACTGTTTCCTTAGTTGAAGATTTGGGATTTGACTGAATCAAACATTTGTTTCTGTACCCATGCACTGGTAGGTAAGGTTAAAGACAGAAGAAATGAAATGTATACAGTGGCAAACATCAGAACAATTGAGCAAGAGAAGAATGTTTAGTTTTTAAGGTTAACATTGGAGGAAAATGTGAATACAAGTATTAATTAACAAACAGAAAGCTTTCCAGTAACAAAAAAGACGAACTGAGTATCTATTAGATGAATTCTTAGCACCTGTTTATAAACACTCTAAGCACAATGAAATGGACAGCATAGCAGAGGGTGCCACTAAAAAATTATACCAAATGGAACAAGCTTTTGAAGACTGTCAGTCAGAAATGAGTCTATAAGAATAGGAAATTTGGGGTATGTATGTCAATGTTAGGAATGCACTGGTCCTCACACTGAAGGGGAGTGGCAAAACCATATGTTGTCCCATACATTTGTTCTCGGAGCTTGCATTCACACCAGGATCAGCGAAGCTCTAGCAACCATTTGGGATAACTGAGGGCGTGTTCTGCAGTGAGCATTAAGCATTGCCACACCATCTTCCTTTCTCCTGTGCATTCAGAAATTATATTTATTTTTTATAAATAAGTAAAGTTACAAGCAGCAAAAATTCATGATCCTGTGACAATACCTAATACATACAATACAAGTTTGTGATGGCTGAAATAAATGGTTTCTCTCAGAATTCTTATTTGCACCAAAATGATAGGCAATCACTGAGATAATACTTTTGTAATTTGAGTAATATTTTTTCTCTTTAGACAGAAAGTATTTTGTGACTATGGCAAACTTTACCTTGTAATAACAAAAATGGTGTGTAGTTACATCATTTCCTGATAAAAAGGACTATTCAATTAAAGGAAATAATTGCTTTTAAAATTACTAATAGCATTTCTAGCTTTATAATGCAAAATTGCATAAAATGTGATGTCACAATGATAGATCTCATAAAAAGAAAAATCACTGAAAGCAATTTTCATTCCTATCTCACTCCACTGGAAGCAAGAAATGATAGGCACTTGTGGCCTTCGTAGCCAAATGACACTCAAATAAGGGCTGCAGAAGCTCTTTGGAGACAGGGTTTTACATGTGCCCAAGTTGACTTGACATGTGCATTAATCCTTTTGCCTCAACTTCTCAAAATAGAGTTCACCTTCAATATACAATGGCCCATGCAACCATGTGACCCTAAATCTGGCCAGAAGTGGCTAAGAGGACTCTGCCAGTGGAAGAATGATGTGGCTCACTATTCTCAGAGGACACGTGGTTACTCTGTTCAGAGCAAACTTCAGAGAGAAGGGAAAGTGACTGACATAGCTTACTTTCAGTGCAGTGTTTCAGTGCTGCTTGCCGTGTAAACTTGGCAAAGTTAATTTTCAATAGCTGATATATCCTGGAAGTAGTTAGTTCAAAAATAAACTTTTAAGTCAAAAAACAATGTTATTCACATCTTTACATTTTCTTAAAGTGGCTTTTGTTAAAATTTTTTTCTTATAATTCATCAACCTGCAAACTAAATGCAAAATGATCTGAAAAAAGATGATGGCCAATCTCAAGTTCTGCTGAGGGCTGGAAAAGTGTACAATGGATACAAGAAATAAACCTCAAATTAAGACTGCATGTCCAAGAAGGGAAAAAGCAAAAAGAAGGCTACGAGGAAAAAATGGAGAAACAGGAGGCTCTTCTCAGAGGGGAACTACGAGACTGATAAAGAAGCAGTGCCCAGCCCCCAGGAAGAATGAGGAGACCTGGACTTGAAAGAGCCTAAGGAAGAACAGTCTGGGCAACGTCTGCATCTGGTCTTGCCCTGTCTGATCTGAACGTGCACCTGCCTGTCATGGTTGCTGCCCTACAGTCCATCACTGTGACTTTACATGGAAGAAATGTACATAAAGCAGCTTTAGGACCAAACAGGGTGTTAGTGAACCTCAGTGTATCTTAGTTATTACTGAGCCTCTGGAAGCTATGAGAGGCTTTGGCAGTAAAGAGATGAAATAAAAGAATGAGACCTACTTATGGGTCAGATGACACGCAATTGGTAGAAAACAAAAAGCTGTATCAAAAGTATACAAACCAAGTTCACAAAGAAATTTGTAGCATGAAATACTTGGGTAAAGGGTCAGGAATAATTGTATCTTCATATATGATTAAAGTGGATCATAAACTGGAAAGACAATCCTTTAAACCTAAAATTTATCTTACAGGCTCCCTGGCCAAATATGGTAATAGATAAAATGTATGAAGTTTATAAAAATAAAATATAAGAGTGGAGTATTGGGTGGACAATTTAAACTATCTAGGTATCTGCTGGAAGTTGCATCCTACTAGAAATTAGATGGAAAAATTACTGAATTACTTTTCCTGACAATACAGATTGAGCATCCTGACAATACAGATTGAAGTATTCTAAAATCTGAAACATTTGAATGTTGACATGATATATCAAAAACTTTCTAATTTTGGATTTTATATTTTTACATGAAGGATGCTTAGCATGTTTAAATCTTTGTAAATATTTCACAACCTAAAGCAAAGCAAAACAAAAACACTCTGGTCCATGGCATTTGAGATAAAAGATCTGCAATCTATATCAATATTCATCCAAAATGTGGGGAAGGGCTACAATTAAGCTGTAAAGTACTTGCTTAGCACATAGGAAGCCTAAGTTCAATCCTCTCAGTACTATACACACAAAGAAAGGGTAAGCCATAACCATTTATAAAAATCTGACAATACTTCCATGACAGGAGAAATCTCAAGACTCTAAGGAAAAATATATTATACTGTCTCTTGCTTCAAATCCACTGAAGAAAAAAATGAGAAGAATAAAGTTCATATCTTAAACTTTAAAAATCTAGAGAAAGCCCAACTACAAATGACTTGTTATGGGTGCTTTGTGTCTGTTCAAATTTAAATATTGGCGGCTGGAGAGATGGCTCAGCAGTTAAGAGCACTGGCTGTTCTTCCGGAGGACTTGAGTTCAATTCCCAGCATCCACATGGCAGCTAACAACTGTCTGTAATTCCAAGATCTGACACCCCTACACAGTAATACATGCAGGCAAAACACCAATTCACATAAAATAAAAATAAATATTAAAAAAAAGACTTAGCAAATTTAAATATTGGAATCCTGACCCTGGCATCTCAGAAGTAACTGTATTTGGAAACGTGTAGTACAGATTAGTTAGTTAATATAAGGAACAGACTTAAGTCCCTACTACAATATGATTGGATCCTTCTAAAAAGGAAAAAAAAGAAACTTAAGAAAGATGTCGTGGTAGTTGGAAAGAAAATGGCCCCTGTAAGAGGGAGTGTTGCTTGCGGATCAAGATGTAGAGCTCTCAGCTTCTTTTCCAGCACCACGTCTGCCTGCACACTGCCATGTTCTGCCACAAAGATAAAGACTAAACTTCGGAAACTGTAAATCCTGCCCCCTCAACTAAATGTTTTCCTTTATAGGATTTGACATGGTCATGGTGTCTCTTCACAGCAATAGAAACCCTAACCAACACAGACATAGAAAATGTCACAGAAAGATGAAAACAGAGATATGAGCAAATGAATGGTACAGATGTCTAGACAACCTCCAGCCTCTAGAACACAAGTGTACTTCCTTAAAGCCCTTGGGATGCTGACCTTAATTCTGGACTCTGGGTGCTCCAAAACTGTGAGACCAAAGTTGTTAAAGCCACTATTTGTGGTACTTTGCTATAGTATCTCCAGAAAATGAAACACCACATTCTCAAGGCCTAACAAATTAACTGAAAATGATTTCAGAAAGTTGGAAGCTCTTGGGAAGAAGTGTAATTTCATAAGGTTTTGATGAGGCATCCGATGACTACCAGGACAAGTATATGGTTGCCAAAAGGAAAAAAAGCTGAATTCTGTAATACAGAATCTGCCTGTGAACCAAATTCTGCACTGGATGACACTGAGTCTTATAAGTCATGTCAAAATAAGCATAAACTACCTGGTGATGCAGATAAATAGTTCTAGATTAAAAAGGATGTCATAGATTTAGAAATAAGTACCAAGTAAATTTTAGTAAGAGCACAGCCTATAAATACCATTCTCCTTCTGAACTTACATGACTCTGTCTTTGCTTTACTGATGATATGTTCTTTTTGTTTTTCAAACAAACAGTAATTGACTCCATAGATGAAAAGATAAAAAACAGTTAATATACCAGGGAACACAACTAATTTCTAAGTTCTAACATAATTAATAGTCTACACTAGAAAACACCCAGAATGGTGAAATTTTACAACCAACAACATACTTATGACCAAAGTCAATTCTCTAGGCCAGTAATGTTAAGAACATTAGCACAAGCCAAACAGGTGGAAATGTTTGGTAACAGGTTCAAATGGCGTTACTCTAGCATGGGATTTTCAGGATGGGGCCTTCCCCACAAGGTAATCTAAAGTCACCTGATCACCCAGAGTGTTGGGTGTGATTCTGTAGAATCTACATAGTGAAGAGGATAGTGAGCATACTATAACCAAATAACCCAGGAGAACTCAGACATAATTAAACAGAAAGAAAACATAAGAACAGCTTTTAAAGCTAAGACCTGATGTGTGAGAAATTAGTTTTTAAGTCCTGGTATTTAGTCTGGCCTCAAACATATTATCCTTCTGTCCCAGCTTCCTGAGGGCTAGGATTACAGGTGAATGACACTTGAGCAAGGGTCAACATGAAAAAATTATATGGTAGTGGAGTTTCAGAAATATGAGAAAGACCTTCTTAACAAAGAGTTGCTTGTACATGCAAAGTACTATTTTTGGGAAGAAAGGGATTGCCGATAACTGACAATGTCTATGCAGAACCACATCTTGTGGGTGGCTTGTTTTCAAGGAGAGTCATTCTTGTATGGGAGCAAGGGGACAAATCTATGACTGTGACTCCACTGTGGAGCTGCAGAACTGTGCAGTCAAGATCCCTGGTTTAGAATTTCCTTTGCAGATAAAAAGACTCTTTCAGTGACTTGCAGAGAGCAGAGCAGAGTGATTACTTCTCTCTCTCTTCATGCCAGTTGCTCTATCCAGAGAAAGTGAGGAAAAGAAATTAAGATATCGTTTTAGCTTACCCTCTAAGACTAGGATAATTAAATGTTTTGGAGACACAGCTCAGTTTGGTATCTCTTTTAATTTTGTAAGTAGTCTTTTTACCCTATGAACTTGGTGGATTGTCACCTCCTAATTCTCTCTAATCCATCAATATGTAAGACACATATTGTAATACACAATAAGTAATACTTATACTCACTGTTCCATAAGGAATAACACCTTTGTCATCGTACTAGAAGCAAATTTGATCATTCGTTAGAGAAGGGTAATTCAGAACAACTCAAGAATATAATTAGTTGACTTTTAAAACATCTACTCTCTAGAAGAATGTTCTCCTCTGTTAAGCTTGTATCAGTGCTCAGTTATAAAATTGGTCTTACTAACCTCCTCGAGCAAAGCTATTGGATGGATTTCCATCCAAATGTCCTGGCACTACCTGCTTAAGCACAGTGGACATTCTTGAAGTCCTCCTTTCAGTCCCTAAAGTCAGCCAAAATAAAAAAAAAAAGAGAGAACAAAACCATGGTGTTCAGGTTAACATTACTCAAATGACAAAAAGTTATCTTCATATGTGTAGCAAGTCTAATTGCTGTCAAACATTGTACTTTCTAAATCCCCAAAAGCTTTATTAGAGATAACACAGCAATGTTATTATTTTATCAGAGATAACACATATTTGAAAGATTATAGAGTTAGGTTTGGCAAGTGCAATCAGAGAATCCAATGATAAATGAAGCAAGGCATGCATGGTGTTACTTTGCAAGAAAAGCCACTTTCTGCTTATGCTGAGGTAATTCAGATAGCTGATAAAGCCAAAGAGACCAACTTCTCAAGTCACATGCTCCTGTCTAACACATCAGGGTTACCTCTACATGAACCCTTTGGGGTTCCATCACATGATAACTGAAACAGAATATTAGTACAAGTCTTAATGGCTTCATCCAAATCTACAGAACACAAACTACTGCAAAATCAAAAAAGACTAAAGAAATTTGGGAATTTTCAAACTTATATGATAATCTTAATCAATATACATTTAAAAATCAGATTTGCAATGTATACATTCAACTTAATATATTAAGGTTTATGTAAAGTAGACTCTGGGACTTTAGGGTACTTTATGTTTGATACCTTCTGTTTTATTATTTTTAAAAGAAAATAATTGACTATCTATACATAGTTACTAATTACTAGACATTAACAGTGTTACTTTGACTTCTAAGTAAAAGAAGCTAAAGTAGAAGCTGGAGAGATGGCTCAGAGGTTAAGAGCACAGACTGTTCTTCCAGAAGTCCTGAGTTCAGTTCCCAGCAACCACATGGTGACTCACAGTCATCTATGATGACATCTGGTGCCCTCTTCTGTACACTATATACATAATAAATAAATCTTCAAAAAAAGAGAAGAAGCTAAAGTAGTCTTGCAGGGTAAAAATTTTAAGGAGTCATGTTGAAGTAACTAAAAGCACCTATCTAAATAGATTAACCTCAGAAATAGACACTGCCTTTTCAGAGTAGTTTTCAAGAAAATATCATCAGATCTTACCTGGAGACAGAGCAAGTGCTGGCCTGACAGTAAGTGTATTGTTGCCTCTGAGTTTCTGATGGACGGTAACTGCAGTTAATAAAGCTTGCAAATACTTTTCTTGCTCTATGCTACTGGAAGATTCCAAAGAGGAGGTAGAAACTATAATACAAAATATATATATAAATAAAAATCTATTAATAAAATATGCTCAAATATGCTTATACTTTCTGTACATAACTTCATGCTACCACACCCAAATATAGAAACCAGTTAGACTTAAAGTCTGATAAATTATGTGGCTTGTCTTTTGATGCTAGTTTTAATACACCTACTTCTCAGTTGCTCATGATCCCTCCCCAAAAGGGCCCAAGTCTGGAAAGCCAGCAATTGCTCAGGATCCCTCCACAAAAGGGCCCAAGTCTGGAAAGCCAGCACAGGGCTCGGCTTCTAGACATTGATGTATTTTTAGAATAAAAACAAAGATCAACAAACAACTTCTTGATGATCTTGTCACATCCTGCCCATGCTACTGTGTGGAAACAGAGAGGGAATAGTAGGTTTCTTTGGCATTCCAGAATAGGCAGAGGTGAGAGTGTCCTAACAAGCTTAACAGGTGACATGGGCTTGTGGCTCTATTCCTGGAAGAGTAGAGGAAGACAGGGGGAATATGGGAGCTACTTTTGCCACATGCCCTGGTCCTTCTAAAAGAGGGGCAGAAAACAGACACAAATACAAACAACTGTAAAACAAATGGCAGAAATATGAACCTAGTTTGTGTGAAGCAAAAATGAATAACTGAAATGGGTTTAGGCCCTTTATCTATTTATGTATTTTTAATTTTTGATAAAGGTCTCATGTAGTGCAGACTAGTCTCAAATTGGTTGCTGAGGCTGACCTTGAAACACTGCTCCTTCTGCTCCCACCTCTCCCAAATGCTGGGATTACAGGTGGATACTAAATACTTTGCAGTTACAGGCTTCGGGAGAGGTATACTAAAAGAACAGCAAAATCATATATTTTTGTATACCTTGAACAGAAAATAATTAGTATTATTTTTATTTGTCCTAAGAAATCATCAAATATAAGGTTCACATGATTTTCAAGTAAGCTACTATTCCTTCTGATCCTATCAATTAGGAAGTATGTCCCAATTTGAAAAAGATCAAAACATAAAATAAGCAAATGTATTTATTTGGAAATATAAAATATACACTAGGATATAAAAATAAAACCCATCAGATAAATCAGAACACAGTGTAATAATTTTCCCATTGTATGCTGAGTAGTATGCTTGCCAGTGCTCTCGAGCTATCTGAAGCTGTATCTGCTTGTGCTCTAACAAAAACACTGGCTTGGGAGAACTTCCTAAAACAGAAAGTGTTAAAATCAACTTCCTTTTATTACAAAACTGCAGAAACTCCAAAGTGGGCACAATACAGTACTGTGCATGATGCCTTCAATGAAGCAAATTATAAAGGGGCAAACTCCAGGAGGGAAGCAGATGAACATAGAGAACTCAAAAACCACATGCATCTTCTACCTTCTTGACCAAAAATTTTGGGTTCTAAAAAAAAAAATGCTATTCTCCAAATCATATCTAATACTGCAGTGGGCCAAAGTTTAAGTAGAAACCATAAAAAAAGTCAGCAAATTATAGCTCAAAACTTTGCTACCTTGGTCATGGTACTCACAAATATCCCTGGTCAAGGGACAATATCACTTTCTATTTCCCTAGCTTCCTAGAAATTCTTTATCTGAGACCACTGCATTACGGTTGAATTTACTGTTACTGTTTGTGTGTGTTCACATGCCACACAGGACAAATTCCTATTTACCTCTGCAGCTACTAAACGTAGCTGGATACTTTTCAGAAGAAAAGAGCAAAAATTGGTACAATCCACTTTCCAACAATGGATATTGTGGTTTGCCAGAATGAAAACAGCTTAAAACCAAAAACTATTATCTGTGAAAAACCAAGGGAAAAAAAAAGATCATGCATGTTCTGCATGTGGCACAGTGAAAAGTGTGTGGCAAGAGGCAGCTAGGCTCAGGTTTTTCTCCCTTTCCCTTTGGGAAGACTGTCTCTCTGGTCTCACTACAGCATTCAGGATGCCCTCAAATTTCAGGGATCAAGTGATCCTGCCTCAGTCTCCCAAGGAACTGAGTCCACAGGCCTAGACACTGTGCCTGGTGGAAGTGTAGAAATAGTCTTCAGTGAGAGATGTGCTATACAGAGATGCTTACCGGCTTGAGGGGAGTTCTGTGATTTGAAAAGACCAACAACTCCCTTCCCATGGAATCCCCCAGATCGGAGGAGCAGAGTACCACTTCTTGAGTTCTTCCAACATACGACGGGTAGGCGGTTATGTCGATAGCAGCGGGCTACTCTTGGTAAACTGCTGTCTTGTACAGCTTGAGGTATGACTAAAAGGCCAGGATAGCTTTAGGGATGCAGAAGGGAGAAAGAGTGATTGGGGAAGAGAAGTGTAAGAAATATGGGGAGCGAGATAATATAGAAATAATATGATATAAATAGCATATCACTGTGAGTTTTGAACATGCAGAAACACGTTGGTGGAGATGTATCATAAAATATGGAAGTTCATTTAAACTCAATATGTTTTGAAACAGGGTCTTATCACAGAGTCCTGTTTGGCCTGGAACTTACTATACAGATCAAGATGGACTTGAACTCACAAAGATATATCTGCCTCTGCTTTCCTGAGTATTAGGATTAAAGGTCTGTGTTATGAGAAAAAGTCAAACTGTTAACTCACAACAATGACAACAGAGAACAAAGGTGCCTGTAGACTGCCTGAGAAATGAAAGGGTGAAATATCAAAACTAAATGATTTTTGGAATGACAACAAAAAGTTCAAATGTTAAAACAAGTTTACTATTTCATTAACACTGCATAATGGTGATTACTTATTTATTTACAGTCAAGGGCTTACTATGTAACCCTGGCTGGCCTGGAATTTGATGGGAGACCAAGCTGGCTTTGAATTCACAGGGATCCATTTGCCTTTGCCTACTATGGGCTGGGATTAAAAGTATATGCCACCAACTCTGTGTTAATGATATTTTTTGTAAATTAAGAAACTTAAAATTAATTCTTAGAGAATTTTAAAGACTGGTTCTCAAAGTTCAGGACAGGATGCTGGAGTATCTAATTTGTAAGTAAAAGAAGACAGCAATTTGCTTTATTTGAAAAATCCATTGTCGGGGCTGGAGAGATGGCTCAGCGGTAAAGAGCATCATCTGCTCTTCCAAAGGACCCGGGTTCGATTCCCAGCACCCACATGGCAGCTAACAACTATCTGTAGTTCCAGGCAAACACCAAGGCAAATAAATAAATAAATAAACTTTAAAAAAAAAAAAGAAAGAAAAATCCATCCTTTTCATAGGTGAATTGAGTCCATTGATATTAAGGAATATTAATAACCAGTGATCAATATTTCCCATCATTTTTGGTAGTGGCTTGCATTTCCTTTTTTCAGGGGGCGGGGTTCTTCTGTGGGCTTATCTATTGTCTGTGGTTACATGGGTTTCTCTGGTTTCCTTAGGTTAGAGTTTTCCCTCTAGGGCTTTTTGTAGAGTAGGGGTTTGTAGTTACGTATTGTTTAAATCTGGCTATGTTGTAAAATATCTTTTTTACTCCATCTATGTTGATTGACAGTTTTTCTGGGTACAATATTCTAGGATGGCATCCAAGCACTTTTAGTATCTGTATAATGTCTGACCTGTTCCTTCTTGCTTTCATCATTTCCATTAAATAGTAGGGTGTTATTCTGATGGGTCTCCCTTTACAGGTGATTTGACCTTTTTCCTTTGCAGTTCTTAGTATTTTTTCTCTATTCTGTAGGTTTAGAGGCTTGATTAGTATATGGTAAGCAGTCTTTTTTTGTGGATCTAGTCTATTTGGTATTCTGTAGGCTTTTGTCGCGCGCAACCTTGCCAGCAAGGAAAGCGCAACACCCAGGATCTTCTTTCAGCAGTTTATTCGGGACCTTTACAATTGTTCTCTCTTTGTTCTTCTCTTGCTTCTCCTTCTCCTCCCCCGGGAAACCCCGACCACTGACTAGAAACTCTCAGGGCATCCAATCCCAATAAGCCACGTGGGCACAGCTCATAGGTCCACATATACAACAGCAAACCACGCCCCAGGCTCAAGCCAAACAAGGAGTTGTTTATCAAAAGAGAGCACTCACCCATGGTGGGTGGAGGCCAGAAATCAGCACCATCTCTAGGGCACAGCAGCAGGCAGCTCTCTACAGGCTTCCTGTATTTTTATAGGCATGTCCATCTTTAGGTTGGGGAAGTTTTCTTCTGTGATTTTGCCGAATACATTTTCTGTGCCTTTGAGCTGGTATTCTTCTTCTTCAATTCCAATTATTCTCAGATTTAGTCTTTTCATGGTGTCCCAAATTTCCTGGACATTTTGTGTTACAACTTTTTTGGTTTTAGTGTTTTCTTTAAATAGTGTATCTATTACCACTATTGAGTCTTCCACCCCAGAGATTCTCTCTCCCATCTCTTGGATTCTGTTGGCTATGCTTGAATCTGTAGTTCCAGGTCATTTTTTCAGGTTCTCTATTTCTAGTTTTGTCTCAGTTTGTGCCTTCTTTATTGCTTCTATTTTGGTTTTTAATTCTTGGCAAATTTCTTTCACTTGTTTGTTTTCTTTTTCTCAGTTTTATTTTCTTTCAGGGCTTTGTTCATCTCTCCTAATTTTCTATTTGTATTTTCTTCTATTTCTTTAAGGGAGTTTTTTATATCGTCTTTTAAGGCTTTTTAACTCCTTGAGTACTAGCGTAGCATCCTTTTGGTGTTTTTTTTTTTTTAATTACTGTGGTAAAATATGCTTGGTATAAAATTTACCATGTTATTCACTTTAAGCATCCAGAGCTCTGGGGTTAAGTACATTAATAATGTTGCATTTACCATCCCAGCTCTTCTCCTACACTCCTCCCCCCATCCTTGTTCATTGCCTTCTGCTAAACAGTTTCTCCTGCTTTCGGGTCACATGCACACTTCATAAGAGAAAATGTGGCTTTCTGTCTTTCTCCATTACCTTTTCCTGTTCCCTTTAAGACTCCTGTCTCCTCACTAATACTTTTACTTTCATGTCATATATATTTAAATGTAAATTATGGGTATTATAAACAATGTGATGTGTGTATTTACAAGTTTAGTTTGTTTTGCTTGACATGAGGCTTACCAGTTCCATCTACTTTCTTACAAATGACATATTTCATTTTTTATAGTTAAATAAAATTCCATTGTTGTATTTATACCACATTCTCTTTATTCATCTGTGATGGGCATCTAGGCTGGTTCCATATTTTGGCTATTGGGAACAGTGCTGCAATGAACATGGACAAGCTAATGTGTCTGCAGGTAGGCTGACTTAGATTCCCCCAAGTTTACACCCATCAGTGGTATAGCTAGATCATATGGAAATTCTATTTTACTATTTTGAGGAACCTCCATTCTGATTTCTATAGTGATTACATCAGTTTATATTCTCACTAGCAGGATAAAAGGGTTACTCCTCTAAAATCCTTACCATCATTTGCTGCTACTCATTGTCTTGTCAATATCCATTGAGACGGGATGAGAATGGAATCTTAATGCACTAATTTGCATTCTTCTGAGGATTAAGGATGAACATTTTTTATGTATTTATGGGACACTTATATTTCTTCTTTTGAAATCAGTCTGTTCAAGAATTTGCTCATTTATTGAATGGATGATTTTGTGTGTTTAATTTTTTCCTATCCACATAATCACTTTCTTATGAAATGTTTATTAAAATCTATCATTTTAACTTTCTTCCTTACCCCTTTTCTTTTTTTCTTAAGATATGTTCTCACTGTAGCCCATGCTGTTCTTGATTTAGAGACTGTCCTATTTCAGCCTTGAGATTACTGGATTGTAGGTGTGAACTGGCCTCTGACTCTGCTTTCTTAATGCTTGTCCTAATGTGGAGGTGCTACAATTGATCACCATACACTGTGGGTTACAATTTCCTGTTCCAAGAAACCTTTTTCTATCTCAAGGTCTTAAAAAACATTCTCATATTCTCTCTCTCTCTCTCTCTCCTCTCTCTCCTCTCTCTCCTCTCTGACAGAGTTTCTCTGTATAGCCCTGGCTGTTCTGTAATTTATAGACCAGACTGTTTTCTTTTTCTTCTTCTTCTTTTTTTTTAATTGATTAATTAATTTATTTATTTATTTGCCTTGGTGTTTGCCTTGAACTGGAACTACAGACAGTTGTTAGCTGCCATGTGGGTGCTGGGAATCGAACCCGGGTCCTCTGGAAGAGCAGACAGTGCTCTTAACCACTGAGCCATTTCTCCAGCCCCCCAGACTGTTTTCAAATTTAGAGATCTGTCTGCTTCTACCTCCAGAGTGCTGGGATTAAAGGTGTTGGCCACTAGTGCCTGAATATTTTCCAATTTTATAGAAGCTTTATTTTTTTTAAAAAAAAAACATTTTGTATGTAAGTCTATAAATCAATGGGAATTAAAGTTTTACATGTAAGCCAGGAGTCAAGATTAATTTTTCCTTGTATATATGTATTTCCACAGCTACTTAATAAAAAACAAGAAACAAACTTCCACCCACTGCTTTTCTTTAAAACCAAATACCCATGTGCTAGGCTGCTCCTATTTTTCTTTTTCACATTAGTCTCTTGTGCTACTCCAAGACTATCTTAATTGCTCTAGTTTTTTTATTTTTGTGTGTGTGGGGCAACAGTACTTTTTTTTTTTTTTTTTTAAAGTTTGTATTGCTCAGTGGTAAAGAGCACTGGCTGCCCTTCCAGAGGACCTGAGTTCAATTCCCAGCACCCACAGGGCAGCTAACAACTGTCTGTAATTACAGTTCCAGGGATCCGACACCTTCATACAGATATACATGCAGGCAAAACACCAATGCACATAAAATAAAATAAATATTTTTAAAAGTTCATATTATGTTTTAAATCATATATCAGTGGCTGTGTATATGAGTGCTGGTGTTTATGGAAACCACAAGAAGGCATCAGATCTGGTGCTGGAGTTGCAGGAGGTTGTGAACCCCTGCAACATGGGCTATTGGAACCAAACTTGAGTCCTCAGCAACAGCAGTACATGTTCTTAGTCACTGAGTCATCTCTTCACTTCTGATGATGATTTTGTCTAAATAAAGGCTTAGCAGCCTGCAGTATTATTCTGTAAGTCTTGATAGCATCCTGTAAGCCTACCTGGACTACTCTTGGTTTTTTGCATTGCTATGTAAGCCTTACAATCACCTTTTCAGCCTTTGTTATTGGGTTTTTCTTTTTTTTTTAAAATATTTATTTTTATTTTATGTGAATTGGAATTGGTATTTTGCCTGCATGTATAACTGTGTAACGGTGTCAGATCTTGGAATTACAGACAGTTGTTAGCTGCCATGTGGATACTGAGAATTGAACTCAGGTCCTCTGGAAGAACAGTCAGTGCTCCTAACCGCTGAGCCATCTATCCAGCCCGTTATTGGGTTTTTCAATTGAGGCCTCAATATATCTACAAGACAACTCCTGGAGGAAACACATGTATTAAAATATGGAGCACTCTAACCCAAGAACTTGAAATATTTATTTATTTGAACCTTTAATCACCTTAATATTTTTGAATGCTTTATTAGTGTAGTACTACACATCTTCCATTAGATTTACTCTGTGACTCTTTTTAAAAAATATTTATTTATTTATTACATATACAGTATACAGAAGAGGGTACCAGATCTCATTACAGATGGCTGTGAGCCACCATGTGGTTGTTGGGAACGGAATTCAGGACCTCTGAAAGAATGGTCAGTCCACTTAACCTCTGAGCCATCTCTCCAGCCCATGACTCTCTATATATACAACTGGCAGTACCTAAATATTGCCATGAAAAAAATTCTCTTTGTTATGGCATGGGTTCTGGTTTATACATAACTAATTATTGTACTGCTGACCTGTACCAGTTTACCTTACCAAATTTACTTACTAATTTTAAAAGTTTACCTGTAGATTTCTTCAGGTTTCCTACACAATTTTTCTAGTCTGTTGCACACCTTACAAGTCTAAGTACACTACACAGAAGTGATAGTGGAATTCTTGCCCTGATGTTAAGAGAAAAGCTTTAGCTTTTTACTTTAGCATTAAATAACTTCTGCTGTGAGAGTTATAAGACATGACCAGAGTGAGCTATAGAGAATAGCTTCTATTTCCTATTTTTGAGAGTTATTTTTTTTAAAAGAACCATAAGTATATATTACATTTGAAATGTTTTTCTGTCTATAAAAACTTAACTTTTCTTTAAGCTTTATCAATGAATTTTTCTGACTGAATTTCAAGGGTCAAGGTGGTCCTGCAGATATCTGTAAGAACTCTACCTTGTGCTTATTACTAGTTATGCTTTTTTATTTTTGTTCCATACTTTAAGATTTTTATGGTGACAACAGCTTTTGTTTTCAGTTTCACATGATATATTTAACCTTTTAGCTTCCATCCTTTTGCATTTTTATACATCAATTATGTCCCTTAACAGTGGCAGAACACTTAAAAAACCCTCCATAATCTCTCTCTTTTATTTAGAAACTTAATCAATTTATAATTACTTATTGATATGTGTGAAAGTTGCATTCTGTGATTTTTTTCTTTCTTCCCCCTTTCTTCTGAATTGTTTTTTATATTTCCTCTTAATAGTTTGATCAATATATATTCTTTTGCTCTACCATAAATGCCTTCTAATATGAAATGGTCTAACAATCCTCTACTAAGACAATAGACATGATAAAGTGAACAGGAAAAGACCATCATGTCTCAATCATACAAAACTACTGGCAACTGAGGAATGTTGAGAGCCGAGAAATAGTCTTACCCAGGGAAGGGCCTCTAAGGAGGTTATCCACCAAGTGGTTAGCCTTAAAATCATATACATACGTACTGGCTAGTTTTATGTCAACTTGATACAAGCTAGAGTCATCTCAGGAGGAGGGAGCCTCAATTGAGAAAATGTCTCTATAAATTTGAGTTGTAGGTGAGCCTTTAGGACATTTTCTTAGTTGATTGATGTGGGAGGGCTCAGCTAATTAGGGATAGTGCCACTCCTGGGAAGGTGGTCCTGGATCTGTAAGAAAGCAGGCTGAGAAGACCGTAAAAAGCAAGCCATAAATAGCATCTCTTTGTGGCCTGCCTGTAGGTTCCTGCCCTGCTTTTGATGATGAACTGTGATGTGGAAGTGTCTGTAAAATAAACCCTTTTTTCCCCAACTTGCTTTGGTCATGGTATTTCACTGTAGCAATAGTAACCCTAACTAGGACAATAGGTAACATTTATATGAACTGAGAAGACTGTACTTATACATTTAAGAATATATACACATACATATATATACATATATATATGCCATCAATTTGAAAATGAGCAAAGGGGGTAGTGATGTATGGGAGGGGCTAGAAGGAGAAAAGGAAAGGGGGCAATGATGTAATTATATTTTAATTACAAAAATGGTAACTAAGACAAACAATCATAAGCTTTCAATAAAAAACTTTACTGTTTCTGAAAGATTGGAATGATAAAATGATCAAGTCTGTTCTCTCACTAGCAGGCATAATTTTGATAGCAAGCTTTCCCTGGCAGAACACCACACTGACAATTTCACTTGCACTTACTCATGAAGAGGAGTTAGTGTAAAAAAGAGAGAAGCCCAGAAAAATGACTGAATATTCAGAGTCCCATTATTTTAGGTTTTTATGCAAATATTTTCATTGACCATAGTCTCAAATTATATTCCCAACTTGTTTCTCAAGTTTACAAAGTCATATGCAAACTTGAATTACCATTTAAAACAATATATCTACAGTTCTTTAACAAGTAGAGCTGAGACCAATAGCAGCATTAAGGCAACTTTATAAAATATACACAAGGCTTACAATTTACAAGGTGCTTTAGAGCTACTAATAAGATTAGAAATTTATAAATTCAAACAAAATCACCTATTGTGTAATCAAAGTATTAAATTTGTATAAGGTGAAATACAGTTTTAAGAATATATTTTTATATATAGTAAAGCATAAAATAGAACCTAACATTTTTGGAGAACATCAATAACTGGTATGAACACAGAAAAGAAGGTGTGTTACTTACATTATTTAAGTAGTATCTTAGGAAAACACTCAAAGTAGACAATATAGGAGAGCCCTATCTATATCTGGGTCAGTAAATCACAGTCTATGGCCCAAGCCTGCCACACTTATTAACTTCTTAATCTATGGCTGCTTTGGTGGCAGAACCGAGCCTCTGTAATAACAAAACCATATGGTTTGCAAACTGGCAATGTTTACTCTCTGGCTCTGGAAAATATCTATGGAGCTGAGGCCTACCGCAGACATTCTTCTCTTCCACCTGCCTGGGCAAATGCTATTCTTACTTTAGGATATCTTCACACACATGCTGGGAAACAGACAAACTACAAAAGGAAAGATAAATAAGGAAAATGCATAGAGAGAATAAGCACTATCACCTTCTGCTCTAGCAGAGGCACTTTTCAGCAATCTACTTGTTCTGAGAATACCAATGAGATGCCATCTCATATTGCATAAAACATATCTTTTAAGTCTATACATCTCTGGGATCTTGTTTCTGGAATACTTTGAAGATTCAAATGGGAAATAAAGGTCTCTTTCTGGAGTCCACTGACACTTACCTCCTGCATAGTGAATACAGCCTGTTGGAGGCAGTGATTCGGAAATACTCTGGTTTTGAACGGGAGGAGTTGCCACTTATAGTTCCCAAACCTAAGCGCTGATAATCTCTGAAACATGCTTTTTCCACCAATTGCTCCATTGTGGATTTTTCAGAGGCCTTCAGGGTTGTGCTTGTTGGAAGTTCACTGTCATCTGAAACTAACAGGCAGAAATATTTTGTCAAAATGATTAGCTCAAAGCATAGGACTCAAAACACCAGCAACCGTAATTACTTCTTTTTGGAGACAGACTCTCACTATGTAACTTGGGTTGACCTGAAATTTGATATGCAGACAAACTGGTCTGGAATTCACAGAGATCTACCTGCCTCTGCCTCCCCAGTGCTGAGATTCAAGGCATGTAATGCCAGGCCTGGCTCAAGGCTTCCTTTTGAAGAAGGTTTCTATGTTAGGGTTACCAGTATTTTATGTATCATAAATTAAGTCATGTAATTTATACAAGGGATTATATAGCTCAATATAGATAAAAATAGTAATGAAAGTCAGAAAATATATTAGGAGTAATTTAACTAAAAAGAAATCAGGCAAGTAATACCATTTAAATAACTTCTAAAAACAAAGTGAGGCATGGTATGTGCATTCTAAAACTCCAGCCTTTGGGAAGTAAAGGCAAGAATACTAGAAGTTCAAGGCCAGCCTGGGCTACATAAAACCCCATCTCAAACAACAACAACAAACAAAAATAGAAAATTCTCCTGGTGGTGGCATACGCCTTTAATCCCAGTACTAAAGAGGCAGAGTCAGGTGAACCTCTGAATTTGAGGGCAGCCTGGTCTAGAAAATGTGTTCCAGGCCAGCCAGAAAAACATCTTAAGACCCCATCTATAAAGAAAGAAAACAAAACAATTCCAAAACAACTAAAAATACCAAATACAACTAAATATCATTAGCCATATTTTTCTGTTTCAGTCGGGCCTGTCCATTGCTACTAAAGTCCAGTAATTTGTACACAGGATTCTAAAACAGAGGATAATCTGTTAGTAAAGTTTATCATTAAGAAGATCACTATACAAACTCATCATCCTTGAAAGAATACATTTATATTGAAATTTCTAGGTTAACTAAAAGCATAGTAGAGGGAAACCCTATGAAAAGTTACACTTGGTTCTTGGAAATCCTTTCATTAGAGGATATAATGTATACAAAAAAACTCTGTGACTCTGTAACCACAGGTTCAGATTCCTCTATGACTTAAATGTGAAAGAATTTACTCAATAACCAAGTATTGTAGAGAGGATTTTTTTTTTTAAAAGGACATTCCTAATTGGTACTGCATGTAACCACAACAAAACATTCCTTTTTAAAAACTGTCTTAATTTTATATTTGTTTTTAATGTGAGAAAAACTTTGAAAGTCCCCAGAATATACTCAAGAATATTACTAACAGTGCAAGGCATGGTGGCACATGCTTTTAAGGCACTCAAGGCAGGCAGGTCTCTGTGAGTTCAAGCCCAGCCTGGTCTACCTAGTGAATTCCAGTACAGCTAGGACTACGTAGAGAGCCTGTCTCAAAAACCTCCAAAATATGGCTTTCTCCAAAACCAGACAAAATCCAAAACCCCAAACAAAGTAAAAGAACTAGTTATGGTGGCACATGCCTATAGTCCTGCTGCTTAGGAGGTAGAGGCTGGAAAGTCCTGTGTATGAAGCTATCCTGGGCGCAGTAAATCCATATGTCTTACAAGACAATAATTATCCCTAACAAACGAGACTTGGTGCTTCCGCTTGAGAATTTCAAAATAACACACTTACGTATCAATTTCATGTTGCCCTTTTAGTTTTAGAGGAGGAAAGAACATTATGTAACTTGGTCTTTTGGTGCAGTAATTATCATGTAATGATTTTTTATTGTTTGATTTTTGGAGGAAGGGTATCACTATGGTTCCCAAGCTGGCCTTGAATTTATGACCTAAAGTGATTGTCCTACTTGCTCCTAAGTAGCTGTGACTATAGGCATGTATTGTCATGTCCAGTTATAAACTGCTTTTTTTGTTTCATGAAATAATTCAAACTAGAAGAGTCAACAGTTACAAGTAGCAATGTTTTGTATATGATTGTGAGTAGGCCAGAGTTCCAATAAGTGTTCATTTCAGCAACGGAATGACAGGTCTTTTTATTGTTCACAGGGATATGTCTGTATACATTCCTTTTTACACTGGGAAAGGATACATGCATAAAAAAATTATAGGTTCTTTATTCTAGGAAGCCAGGAGAACATTTTTTTAGCCAACACTCTTACTAAAATGGAGGTTTCTTTTAAAGGGCTGTTTCTTTTAAAAGTAGTTGTGTACTTACTACTGATGGAATCGAAGCTCTTGAGATGGAAAAGGGCTATTATTATTGTCCCTTCCACTACATCACAGTGTAATGATTATATCCATGGAATGAATACCCAATACTTGGTTAAACATTGGAAAAATCATTCAACAAGACATTTTGCTTTCTTATATTTTTCTCAGCTGAGAAGCATCTTGGCTAACTATATATGTATTTTTTATTTATATATAAATATTTATTTATAATATATATTTTAAGTTTTTTAATCACATAAGAATTTCCTTATTTTATATTTTCCTAATTTTCAACTTGGAATATGTATATATTTTGGTTTTTCAAGACAGGGTTTGAATAGTCCTGGCTGTCCTGGAACTAGCTCTGTAGACCAGCCTGGCCTCAAACTCCTACTCTGCCTTCTGAGTATGGGATTACAGGTGTGTACCATCACCACCCAGATTGCTATTCCCTTATTCTTATTTTACATGTAGAACTTCCTTCTTTCTTCCTTTAATAAGACCCAGATCAAGATGGCTGGTGTGTGACTAGTAAAGAAGCAATATAAGTTAATAAATACCAGGCTGGGGGTTGTAGTTGACAGAGAAGTGCATAGTATACATGCAGTACTACAAAAACAGGCATGATGGCACATATATCTGCATTCCTAAAACCCAGGAGATGAAGGCAAGAGGATGAGAAATCTATTGTTGGCTGCATGCTGAGTTTAAGGCTAGTCTGGAGTACATGAGATCTTGTCTTTATAATAAAACAAGAAGTCAACCAAAATCTTATCTAAACAATAGAACATTAGTAAAAATTTACCTTACAAGTTCTGAGAAACTGCTAAATACTCACAAAGTTTCCACAGTTTTTGTGCATTAGAATTTACCCACAACTACAAATTAGTCTTTTATTATTCATATAAGAATGGCTGGAGAGATGGCTCAGAGGTTAAGAGCAGTGACTGTCTTTCAGAGGTCCTGAGTTCAATTCCCACCAACCACATGGTGGCTCACAACCATCTGTGATGACATCTGGTACCCTCTTCTGTATACAGTATACATGATAAATAAATAAATCTTGAAAAAAATAGCCAGATAAAAAACCGAGTTCTTACATACCAGAAATGTCATCTTCTTCATTCCACCCAGGACGATTTACTCTCTCTTCTACTATTGTTCCTGTCCTCTTCTTCAATAAATACTGCCTCCCAATTGTCATTTTTCCTGCCCTTTTGGCACCTTTCACAATTGTTTTTGAGAAAGTTCTAGAAGTCATGAAAGCAAATAGAAAATCAATTATATAAAGGTACCAGTAATATTTTTGGCATCTGTATTACTTACACTGTCTCTTCTCCAGATTTACATCTTTACGTGTAGAATATACTATGGTGTGTTCTTTTGTTAAGCTTCCATATTGTGGAGAACTACTTTCCTATAAATGTCACTGCCATTAGGACACTGCTTCAGGCAAAAAGTACAAGAACTTAAAGTGTGACACAAACTACTAATCACTCAAATACATGCCCCCCATCTCCTATGTAGTTCTGGTTCTACTGGAATTTGCTATGTAAACTAGGCTTGTCTTGAACTCACAGAGATCCATTTGCTTCTGTCTCCTTAGTGCTGGTATTAAAAAGTGTGCCACCATGCCTAGCTGATCACTCAAATCTTAAACTTCTTGGTTTAGCTTCTGGGTAATTCCCAAACTTATTCTGCTATCCATACCACTACCTCCACCATGGTTCCAGTAAATCACACTAGCAAGTCTTCAATAATGCACTGAAAGTCTCCATGTTCATTCATTTCAAACTGAGGTCGTATGACAATAATGGTTGGCAACATTTATTTCTTAAATGTTTTAGATATGTACTGTTCATGGTGCCTTTTCTCTGGCTGTAAACCTGTTCAATTATAGAAAAAGAATAATTCTTCTTTTTTAAGAGGAGAAAGTAACAACTCAGATGTTTAAGAATCCTTTTGAAAAGACAGTTTTAAATAGATAAGATTAAAAATTAGGAGTTAAAAGGGCTAGCAAAACTTAGCGCAGATAAAGATTCTTGTCACTGATGCCTGGATGTCCTGAATTCAATCCCTGGTACCCACACTGTGAAAGAAGGGAAGTGAGTCATACAAGGTGTCCTTTGACCTCTACACACATGTGGCATGCATACATACATACACACCATATGAAAAAAGTCATCATTAATGAAATATAGGTTACTTCCTCTTAGTTGGCTATGAAAAGGCTGTAGGCAAGAGACCTATCTTTCCTCTTACCGGAAGGAGGTGTTCTTTTCTTTCTGCTTGGGTAAAATGATTTGTGGGGTAGTTTGTCCAGCAGCAAAAGCAAAGGTACTAAAAATGGACTGAGGATAACGGATCTTCATTAGCTGTTTCTTAAAGATATCTACTACTTCTGGACTGACTTCTTCATCAAATGCTACTTTAATCAACTAGAGATAAGAGAGAGAGACACACACATCAGAAGCATTAAGGATTTCTTGATAACTTTTACTCACTAAAAACAACAAAAGCAAACAAAAGTGAACAGAAAAGTAATAATATTAAATAGAAAAATATTAGTAACAGAATTATAACTTTAGAAGTTAAAGGATTTTGAAAGTTGTAGGGACTTTGGATAATATAAAATATAATTTCAAAGTTTTAAAAGAAAAAAGTGTGGCTATCTAGATGGCTCAGCAGGTGTGTTTGTAACCTGAGTGTAATCCCAGGGACCATGTAAAGGTGGGCAGAGAGGAGCGATTCCATAAAATTGTCCTTTGACCTCTACACATATATTATTACATGTGCATATACATATAATAAAACTTCAAAGTAAAAATGCCAGGCTCAGGAAAATTAATGTGCACTATAGACTGTCAGCTGGCAATAAAAATCATGTTCTTGAAATTGTTTTTCTTTAAAACCATCTTTCCTATAATGAGATAGGGAATTAACCTAGGTGAAACAGAAAATGTGCCCTTTCTATTTCTCAACTGTTAGGTCTAGAAAAAAAAATGTAGCCTAATAGGGCACCTTCTTACCCATAGATACAAACAAATCTAGGAATAGAAAAGCCAGTTTCACAAGAATTGCAAATAGTGCAGATAGGTAACTGAAGTGTAGAACTCCTTGGTAACTATAAGAAAATCCCTAGTAGTCAAAGATGCCAAGTGATGTGAAAAGGGTTCAAGTTCTAACCCAGCAGCTTCATTGAAAGAGCAGAGAAACTATGAAGTGAGGCCCCCTCCAACTAGAAAGGGAGAGGTAAACACTGGGATTCTTGGGAGTCTAGGAAGTCAGCAGCAAGAAGCAAAGAATAGGAAAGTCAAACTGTTATAGACATGAGCTTTAAAGAGAGGCTCTCTTCCCCCTCTAGTGATAGAGCCTATGCAAGTTTAGAATCTGAAGCGTGTACGGTGTACCTGGAAAGATGCTGATGCAATCTGCAGCCCTTCTTGCATGTTCTGTTGCAGCTGGTTCTGCATGGTTATCTTCTTCTCCTTGGTAATGGAGGCAATGGGAAAGCTCCGCACAACTGTCTGTTCACCAACTGTTGGAAGACAGGACACAGACTCATCAATAACACTTTATAGCTAAGGTCTAGAGTCTCTTCTGAAGAAATGTATCAGCAGAAGACAAAGCCAGGATGCAGTGACAGAAAATGCCAAGATTCTAGAATCTCACTCAGTAGTTTTTTTCTTTTTTTAAAGACAAGGTCTTTCATGCTGAATGTGATGGCATAAGCCTTTAATGCCAACACTTAGGAAGCAGAGGCAGGCAGACCTCTGAGTTTGGAGCCAGCCTGATCTACATAGAAAAATCCTATCACAAACAAACAAACCAACCAACCAAAGCAACAGCAACAAAAAAGAGAGGGGGCGTGTCTCTGTAGCCCTGGCTGTCCTGAAACTTACTATGTAGACCAGGCTGGCCTTGAACTCACTGAGATTTGCCTGCCTTTGCCTCCAAGTGCAAGAATTAAATGTGTGCACTACCACACCTAAATAACTCATTAGTTTTATTGTACTGCAATTTACTCCCAAAACAAACAATTTTTTTTTTTTTACAGAATACAGGGACTGGGACATCTGCCCATCCTCACTGTTTCTATTGTAGGCATATAAAATCATCTGGCTTAAGGCAGTCATACAGGAATGGGCCTTATACAGTAATAAAGATGTAGCCTCCAATACTGAAAGGAAAGCCAAGATAGTTAAGTAATGACATAACAAAAGAGAACTTTTTTTTCTTGCGCGCGAGGGTGGTGTGTATTGTGTGTGGGTAGTTTGTTACTATAGGCTGGCCACAAAATCATGATCCTCTTGTATCATCCTCAAAAGTTTGGGGACTACAGGCTTGAGCTATCATGCCTGGTAAAATAACAGATTTTTAAAATCTGTTCCCATATGTAGTAAAAGGTATTTGTTAAATTTCAAACTTAGGACAGATGGCTGAGATGCCTATTTAACATATCAAAGTGGACTGCCAAGTTCTCCCAGCACCCCTCAGTCCCTACCTATTACAGAATCCTTCTTGCTTGCCCCTTCCCCCCCCCCCCCAGTCCTGAGGGCTGAGCTGCTCTTCCCTATATAATCCAGACATTTTGTACAGTCTCCTGGCTGCTGCACCTGATTCCCTTCTCTCCCCTCTCCCTCTTCTTACGTGGCCTAGCTCAGTCTGGTCATGTCCACCCTGATCTCTCCCAGATGTCCCTGCCTCTGATTATGCTCTCCCATATATTTATAATAAACTTTCTTCTCCATACCCAGGAGCAATCCTAGCCTTTACTTTTTTCTTTGTCTCTCTTTTTCATTCAGTATTGTTCAATATTTCTTCCAGAAAGTCTTTGGAAGATGAGACTAGATGTGTTTTCAAGAGTTTTAGGAATTTAAACACTTTAGAAAACAAAAATGTGAAAATACAAACTACTTGTGGGTATGAAGATATGCCTAGAAAAGAAATATCATGGCCTTCCTTGGACAGTTTTCATGTCATCAAAATGGACCATGTGAATGACAACTACTCAGTTCAAGTGAGCAGATAATTCAAGGATTTGAGCACTTCAGAAAAGAAGATGCTCTCTATATGCTAGATAGATACAGAATAATTTCTTCAAGATGTGGGAGAGAAGGCAGACTTTGAAGAGAGAGGATAGGGTTTAAATTTGCAGAGAGATGAAGGAAGAAATTTTAGGCATTGTGATAGATTGAAACAGCAATGAAGGCCTCATAGTCAGTGAGCCAGAGCAGGGAAGACATGGCTGAGGATTATTGGACTTAGAGAGGCTTCACTATCCTGAGAATTCTTCATTCTCTGGATTTGTCAATCTTCATCCTGAAAAATCCTGACTATCCACTTACTTAAGTTCATATCCAGAAGCTCAGCAAAGCTGGGATATACATTCAATTTAAATTCTAACATGTATTTAACAACCTATGCCTATATAATGGATGAAAAACTCCTAGGTTTCTATGTGTTAGTAAAGGGGGAAATTTTAAATTAGAAATTTAAAAAGATAAAATAAAAGTTCACTTTGACGAAAACATTTTCCTAAAATACACAATTAACATTAAAACTGCAAAGAAAAGAGAACGCTAATGAGAAAATGAGATTTCAACACTAAGCCTACCTTTTTTCTTTTCTGGGTTTGAAATGACATGTAAATCATTGTACATTGACTAAATAAAATCTCAAGTGCCATACAGGGACTCCTGCTCTGATGGCATGTGCTGGGTCATACCTAGCTGGTCATGTGGTGTCCCCCTGAAAAGGATTCTATATGTGGTGAGGAACAAGGCACCCTCTGCAGGCAGAAGCTGAGGGCCTCCAAGGAGACCTCCAGTGGCTTCTTCCCGACCATCAGGATCCAATAGGACTCGGAGACCTTCACATACAATTTCTTCTCCTGGCAGTAGAGCTGGTCGAAGGATCTTGGGCTAAGAATAAGAAACTGTTTAAAAGCAACTCTTGTGGGAGTATCCATCACTTAGTTCCAGGTAATCTTTTCACATATAATCTGGAAACCCTGAGCCAACCCAAGCCTGACTGAGAAGAAGCAGATATAAAGTTTCTAAGGCAAGTATAAAAAAGATTCTTTGCAGTATTGCTTTGTAAACAGTAAAAACATAGAGAAATAGAACTCGAAAGTTTGCAATGTCTACTCAAACAATCATTGTACAACTTTGTGTAACAGACTTGGCTATCCTGGAACTCACTCTGTAGATTAGGCTGGCTTTAAACTCTCAGACATCTGCTTGCCTCTGCCTCCTGAGTACTGGGATTTTTTTTTTTTTTTAATACAGACCATCAGATACTTGAGACTGACTGTGAACTCTTCTATTGCATCCACTTCCTAAGTGATGATGCTACAGTGAATGCTGCCATTACTAACTCCATAGTTAGCATCTGCTGTTTGTCCTGGCTGCCTGACACTCACTATGTAGACCAGGCTGGCACTAAACTCACTTAGATCTACCTGCCCCTGTTTCCTCAGTGCTGGGACTAAAGGCATGTACCACCATGGCTGGCTATAAGTTTATTTAAAAAAAACAAGAACAAAACAAAAATGATAATACTTTTTGTCTAAGTAATAAATTTTACACATGAGAAATTTAGCTCAGTGTCCATTATAAAAGGAACAACATGGTAAGATTCCTCTTAGGAGATTTGGGCAAGGAAAGAAATCATTCCCTTTGAATATCTGCTTTTTAATCAGAAATAAAAACTACTTAAGTTAGCTGGGTGTAGTGGCACATACCTTTAATCTAAGTGCTGGTGAGGCTGAAGCAGGGAGATCTCTGAGCTTGAAGCCAGTTTAGTCTACATAGTAAGTTTCAAAGCTACATGATAGCATCCTGTCTCAAAAAAAAAAAAAAAAAGGAAAGAAACTCAAACCCCCAAAGCAAAACCAAACAAACAAATCAAAAAACTCAAACCAAAACAACAAAAAAACAAAACTCAAAACCAAAAATGAACTAAATCAGCATTATTCTTTTTCCAAAGCTCTAGGAATCTTAGAACTAAATGCAAAAATCAACATATATTGACTATTATATCTTAAGCCTGAGGCAGAATTGCTGCTCCTACCTGTGTGATCACTCCTTTGGGTGTATTTTTAATAGCTCTTTCAGAGAGCTGAGGGCCTGAATTCTAGTCTGCAATAGGCATGAGGCCAGTAGCAAAATAACAATCTGAGTGGCTTCTTCAAATACAGATTTCTAGGTCCCAGGATTTTCTAATCTAGGAGATCAGGGATGCCAAATCCTTAATCAATTCCCTGATGTTTGCTGTGGACAGTCAATTCAAGAACCCAGTACTTTTATGGTAACTTTTTAAAATCTTCTCTTTTTGGGGGGTGGGTATATAAACCCTGGGATTGGGCTTGGGAATTAGAATTATTCATAATATATGACCTCTGTATAAAAGTAGAGTTAACAAGAGGTTATTATTATTCTTTTGTTGAATCAAAAAAGGCAGCATTTGTATTTCAGCAGTTTACAAAAATTTGTATGGCAAACTTCCCAGAACCTTTAATGCATCACCCAAACTGTAAATAGCTGAGAAGGCACTGTCTAGAGCACAGAAGCCCATTGCTGCTGTGTTTTGAAAGAGCTGTTGGACCTTGAAAGCACATAATGTAGAGTAATTACCTTTTGGATAGGTGGAAGTCTTCTACTCTCTCGATGTACTGCCTCTAGGGTCTCAATGTGCATAGCTACAATTCCTAGGATGAGTCAGAGTATTCAAAAGAAAAAAAAAAAATAAACCAGGGAGAACAAAAGCAAATTTCAGATATTTTAGAATAAAAAACTAATTGAAGTTGGACAGTTCCTCCAAAAGTTAAAGTATATAACTATGTAATCTATAAAATTCTATTCCTAAGTATATACCTTTAAAGAATTGAAGAAAAGTACTCAAATAGATACTTGTAGAAAAATATTTGTAGATCATCATTCAGAAATCTCCAAAAGAGAAAAACACCCAAGTCTCCATTGACAAATGGATGGCTGAACAAATAAGATATATCCATAGGATGGAATAGTATCCTACCATAAAAAATGAGTGAAGCAACACAGGGATGAACCCTGTAAACATTATTCTAACTGAAAAAGCTATACACAAGATTTGAAACATTATATGATACTATATAAAATTAATAGAACAGAAAAATTCACAGAAACAGAAACCAGGTTTTATATTTCCAGAGACAGGGACTGTAGAAACAAAATTTATTACCCAATATTACTTACTGAACTCTGTTTTGAGTGACTGAAAAGTTTATGAATAATGGTGATTTATAGAACACTGTGACTATAATTAATGTAACTCTTATGCTATGTTATTTGCCCGAATGTAATAAACTTTAGAACCTGCCATGGTGGCACATGCCTATAGTCCTACCACTTGGGAAGTACAGGCTGGAGATCAGGAAATCAAGGCCAGCCTGAGCACACTGCAAATGTGGTAACATGGGTTACACAAGACCTTATCTTCAAAAAACAAAACAACAAGAAAAAAAATAAAAAGCAAATCCAAGAAAAGCAAGCATAGCATTGACACTGCTGGGACTCCACTACCTACGACACCGATTCTTCAGCTTCTGTGAAATGATCAATTACCTGGTATCATGCAGTGGAGACTCCTGATGTGGTCCTGAGTCACTCCACTCTCTGTACAAACCTTGTCAATAAATCGGGCAATGAATCTTACAACAGAATTGGCAACATCATTATTTTCTGAATCTTCAAACCCACTCTCTGTATCATAACTCTCAGCTACACTTCCTGCAATACTAAGAAGAGCCAAGGAAAGAAATCAAGTCAGGTTTTAAAAAAAGGAAAAAAAAAAAGACATCATAGTCCCTTTACAGAAGAACTGAAACTCAATAAAGAGGTGTATACTCAGTAGGAAGGACACATTTTAACTCTATGGTTTCTTTCTGTAAGTGGCAGGTATGAAATGTTACCTTCTATGTACCAATGTTTAAACATCATCTACTGGACTAAGATGTATTTTTGTAAGTGACATCTTCTATTACTCTCCCAAAAGAAACTTAGAAACCACAGAAAATAAAGCAAAGGAATACTATGTCATTTATTATCTGCGACCAATACCTTTTAAAAAAACTTGTTCTTCCAAATTAATCATTACAGAGAGGCAAGAGGAATGTGGCCAATGCTAGCAGCTGTGGAACATGTACCTTGGTAGGCAGAGAAAATGAACCCTTTTGGGAAACCTACATGTTCTTCCACATGGAAGAATGTGACTGTTATGACCCTTTCTCTTGCCAGAATCTCTCTCCCAGCTCCCCTGCACCCCCTACCCCACAGTAAATCACAACCTTAGAGCCACCGTGAAGCCACACTCTTCTGTAGGTGATAAGACAAGACAAGGCAATACATTTGAAATTAAATGAAGCAGAAGGACTGAGAATAAAAAGAAAAAAAGGAGTTGTCTGAAGGAGTCTGACAAGTTATAAGAACTACAACTAGCAGGGTGTTTGTAGCACCTATTACTAAGCTAAAAGTGCTGCTTAGTGGTTAGTTTATTTATTTAGTTAATCATCTGCTCAGCTAAATATTATTACCTAGCACCTACTATCTGCAAAGATATAGAGAACTGAACAATGAACACAACAAAGAAAGGACATAGACAACATGCAAACATGAAAATATGTCAGACTGTGATGTGGTTGAATAGTGTGGGAGGCTGATATAATGATTACAAGCTTGAGGCCAGCCTAGTGAGAGATCTTGTCTCAAAAATCCCCAAACTCAACATTATATCCCCATAAACCAAAAATAAAAATAGAAAAAAAATAAGTTATGGAAAAATACCCGTGATGGGTAACAACTGATCAAAAATCTAAAGCAAGATAAAGATTCTAGAGACTACTGCAGACAGGATATTCTAGACTGAGGGGATAATAAGCAGGCAGCGCTATCCTCAGACTGTCTGAGGATTAGTGTTAGTAGAAAGGCCAGGCTGGTTGACAAAAAGGATGACAGCAAGCAAGATTAGAGCCACAGCCAGTGTACAGCTCCTATTAGGCCTTGTGGGTCATAGCAAAGGCTCTGGGTTTTATTCTTGGGAAGTGGAAGGTTGAGGACATTATGGTATGTTGGGGGCCTGCTTGCCAGCTGGTGGGCTTTTAGAAAGTACTTAGATCTGGATGGCCCTGAGCTATTCATAGTATGATGGTTGTTGGGAAGGTGGGAAAGAGGAGGAGGTGGGAGAGGAGTGGAGCTGTACCCTTGTGACTGACAGTTCTTGCTTTGGTCCCTTCCTGCAACCCTCTCTCTGCTTGTTGTGTGAAGTGAGGTGGAGAAGTTTGTCACACTCTTGCTACCATATGTTATGTCCAAGCTCATGGGCCAAACAATAATGGACTGAACTGTCCAAAAACCTCATAAATAAGCACTTCTTCTCTTATTTCTCTCAGGTATTTTGGTCATAGCAGTGAAAAAATAATTCATACACCATAATTAGACAAATTCTATAGCTAAATTGAGAAACAAGAAGACCAAGAAGCAATCACTTCAACAAGAAGTTGCTCATCAGCCATTGTTCAGAGCACTTTGCTTTAGCTGAATGTAACTGACAGGACACATCAGTACAGATCAGGTCATAAGACAGAAGAAAGCGTGTGTGTGTGTGTGTGTGTGTGTGTGTGTGTGTGTGTGTGTGTGTGTGTAAGAGAGAGACAGAGAGATAGAGATTAAGTAAGATGAAAGAAAGTTTTGTTTGTTTTAACAGAAAGGCTGAACAAGCTGCAGATGAGAAAATCGGTCAGTTCTGAAATATATATATATTATATTTGCTGTTTCTGCACTGAGGAGAGGAGGAGCTGTGTGCTCCCCCTTAGTACCTGTTTGTGACAATGCTGTTGCTCCCACTTTCCCAGTCTCCTGGAGCTGATGCTCGAAGGAGCTTGTTTTTACTTGTGTCTAGTGGAACTAGCAGGTTAACCATGAGGTTTGCAAAGTGAATAGCCTGACTGAAGACAGTGCTTTCCTCGTGTTGTACCAGCTCCTGCTGAGTTGACTTGCTCAGAGTAGGCCAAATGCGAAGCTGCTCAGCTGCCAAGTCCATTGCTGTCTTCTCCTGATACTGGCCATTGGGAAGCTTAACCCAGAAGATAAAGCAAAACAAGCCAAGGGTGAACACCTGTCACTGCACATTTGCCCCAAGAGTGAATTCCCATCATTGCACATGTGCTCCATAGACATGGAAGGCAATGGAATCTGTCCATTTTTTAAATCTAGGTCTTTTCTTGGCACATTCTTGTATCTATTAGTATAATTGTTTTTTTTTTTTTATCAGTATAGACTATTTTAAGGAAAATATTTTAAAATGAGGAAAGTGGATTTCCTTTTCTTTTTAAAAATAGAATCTCATCTTGAATTTTCTGTATGCTGAAATGACTATAAACTCCTGATCCTCTTGCTCTCACCTCCCAAGTGCTGAGATTACTGGTGTACGTCAGCATGGCGGGCTGAATCTCTTGAAAACCAAGGAAGCATTTTTTTAAGTACCTGTATCAGCAGAGTGGAACTCTGCATAACAACCAGAGCACACTGCAGTCTTTACCCCTGGCCTGTAAGCCTTTGGTGGCACTACATGGCAAACTCAAAGAAGTAATAGCAAAACACAGATGCTTGTTTTGCACTTTAACATCTTACTGTGTTTACACTTCACTTTGTGGCTTTTTGAAGCTACTAGTTACAAAAATTAACATAGCTTTCCCATAAATGCCCTTGCAGAAACACTTCAGTAATATCTGCCAAAGCTATTGTTTTTTTCTTTTCTCTTCTCTTTGAGAGAAAATGGAATGGTCAAGGTCACAAAAAGTATAGGTAGATCTCCATATAATGTGCTAATCAAACATTATACACAATGGGTAAATGGGGTTTTATAGATAGGTTTCCCTGAAGGCTGAAGAGATAGCTGGAAATAGTAACTCACATCTGTATAGTATTTTATCTAGCCATGGAGAGCTAAAACATATATTATATCTAATCTAGGGCTCAGAGATAGGACTCCTTTTCAGAAGGAAGGACACAGTGGCTGTGACACATTTGCTGTATGAATACTTTGTAGATACATCAATGTCAGCAAATCACAGCTGGTTAAAAACTAACAAAGGCACCCCAACAGTCTGATTATTACTGGGTGTGCTCCAGGAAAACAGTCTGTGCATCTGTTTCAAGTTATGCCTTAAGTGGTGCATTTAGTGTTTCAACAACAACAACAAATCTGAGTATTAATTAAATTAAGCAAACAATTCCTATTTGAACAATAGACACATGTCATTGCTATTTGTTATTAAAATTCCATTCTTCTACTTAATAATAAACCAATAATTTGTTTAAGATGATGAGGCACAGATGTATTTGAATATGACCATGTAGCTTCTCTTAGATGCCTAAAATAATCCATCATATGTAGCTATAAGTAAAAGTGGAAGATAGAATCTGCAGTGATATATTTTTAAAAATCTGCAGTTCAAAAGGTTGATCTTAAAATCACTCTTAGGTGAATCAACAACGAGTCTTTTAGGCTGCTTTAAGTTCAGTTCATGAAGATGATGATTTCTAATACTTACTATTTAGCGTGTGCTAAGAACTCTTAATAAGCCTTATACATACCAGACATGAAAATCTTACAATAGTGGCAGCTACACATTTCCAACGAGGAAGTGTGGGGACAGTGTGATTAGTCAGTATAAGAATAGAGAGCTAGTAAATACTATTTAAAAATTGGAGTATTTTATTTTTCATGATATTTAAATACATGTGGATATAGCAAATACTGCTAATATACAAATATACATACATGCATAAAGAATAAATAAAGGAAGACCCGGATTATTACTGACCTCTTTTTGAATAGTACTACTGAATTTTACATTTAACTTTACAGTCAGTTACTTTCAATTTCTTTTTTTTTTCTTCTTCCAATGCTGGCACCTGAACTTAAGCAGGCCAGATAAAAACATTCTATCACTGTACTGAACTTGGCATTTCTTCAAGGAAGTAAGCAGTCAGAGGCTTATACTTGGGCCTATTTTAGGTTTGTTTCTTCTGTTCAGCTTTCTCTAATTGTTTTTAAGAAATTCTCATCAAATTATAACAAAACAATTCTAATGCTAAAGAAATATAGTATGAGAACATTATTGAAAAATATAACGCCAGAAAAAAAGGAAGAAAAAATGTTCACCACAGAATTCCCTAACACTCAGAACCAAGTGGGTAGAGTCCCTTTGCTCTAGGAACATCTGCTCTCTCAGGGTTCCTTAAAGTCAATCCCAACCACAACCTTTCTTCCCTTACCTTCTGCTTCAGATGTGGGGCATGATTGTCCTCCTTTGCTGAGAGATACAGAGAGCGAACCTGCTCCTGTACTGCACTGTAAAAAGTTGTCTCCCAAAACTGCTGATTTGTCCAAATGGGGTGGTCCTGTACACAGGTGTAGGCAAACTGGCTGACTCCAGGGGCAAGTTTCTGCGAGAATATGTAATATCTATCAGCAAAGTGCAGGCATATTATGACAGTTCAGAAGGTCACAGGTACTACAGTTAATTGTAGAGGTGATACAAGATTTCTTTAAAGGCTTAGTGATCAACACTGTTCCCATGTTCAACTGACAACTGTAGGCTCTCTATGAAATCCTTTAAAGTCCTCAGTACTTTACCTATCCAAATAAGAATTTTAACAGTAGAATTAACTCTTTGAATTATAGACTATACAGAAAGTATCTACTACTCTGGAGTGTACAGAGTGGGTACTGTGCAGTTATTATAACTGAGATGCATATTAAAACTCAACACAACCTAAACATGAAACTCTAGTAATTTGAAATTTTTCTTACTTCAATTTATGATTTTTTTTACAATTGTTTTGTCTGTGTGTGTGTGCATTTGTATGTGTACGTATGTTATGCCTGTGTTCAGAAACTGGAGGACAACCTATAGAGCATGTTCTCTCCATCTACCATGTGGATGCTGAGGACTAAGTCCAAGTTCTCAGGCTTGCTGGCAAACATCTTTGTCTACTTACGAAGTATCTCAATGGCCCGGGAATTTTAATTAATTATTTTTTGAACAGAGGTCTGCCTATCTAGCCCAGGCTGTCTCAGAAGTCTGAATCTTATTGCTTTAGCCTTATCAGTGCAGAGGTTACAAAAGTGTCACCATTTCTGGCTATGATGTATTTTAAAATACATTAAATAATACCACTTCTTAGCAAATAGTATGTAACATAGCAGGAAAAATAAAAAAAAATTGTGATCCATTTTACCTTCTGTAACTGAAATACTTGTTTTTAAATTAGAAGTACAGTTCCTGATAAATTTTCTCTTTAAATAATTTAATAAGCTGAATTCTCTTCTGAAATGTTCAATACTAAAGATCTCTATTGTTAAGGTTATAGACATAATTATGCAGCAAAATTCCTTTTTAGGGCTGTGTAACATAAATAAGAATGCTATGCTAAATGTAATTTCCCCTTTGAGCTAAGACATACTAATTCTAAAGTTAGAGCAAGCACCAAACATACTATGAAATTTAGTTTTATACACTTACAAGCAGGATGACTGTGATTTTGTCTGCAAGAATCAACATGTCATATATGATACAAGTTCCTTTCAAGACAGGGCTGTGCAATGCTATGAAACTGACTATAACTACAGTTCCTTCTATAAGGTGGCTATAAATAGATGCTGACCACGAGGCAGAAAGAGGGGAAGGTCATGTGTGGTTTTCACAATGTCTTATTTGCTCACTTCAGATGCTTTCTTCCATGGGAAATTATGGACAAAATGCATGTGGTTCTGCTTGTTGTGTTAGCAGAAATTACATTGAATCATGTGTTCCTCCTAAACTCTGCACAAAGAGAGCAGTGAGTGGATTATACATCAACCCCTTCATGTTTTAGCTCTTCACTTCAGTAACAGTGCAAGGGCCTATTCTGAATGAGACTTTTTATTTTACTTCGACATTTCCATACCATTCAAGTTTGCTCATACTTACTCGCTACTCCCCATTCTCTTCCTCTCCAAACAGTTCTTTCTGCTTTCATGACATATATACGAACTTCTTAGATTTTGCATGAGAGAAAACATATGTCTCTTGTAGAAGCATAAAATTAAAATAAAATGAAGCGTAATTCTGAGTTGGGTTTAGTGGCACATGCCTTTAATCCTAGCACTTGGGAGACAGTGCAGGTGGATCTCTGTGAGGTCAAAGCCAGCTTGGTCTACAGAGTGAGCTCCAGGATAGCCTGCACTATGTAGAGAGACCCTGCCTCATACATAATCATACAAAACACAATTCTAAGTTGCCTTTCCCTTGAGTATAACCCAAGGTAGAATCACTTCTTACAAATGCAGCACTATAAACTATGGAAGCTCTAAACAGTTTGTAGTCTTGACACAATATGAATATAGACAAGTTCAGAAAACTGAGCTGTTGGTATTAGTCTCTCAGAGTAGGTTTAGGAGATTCCCCATGAATCTGATGCTATTCTTCTTAAGCATTACTCTTAGCCATGCTACATGTTGCTCTTCCTGGTCACATATCCATTAAAATAATTTTCCTGTTTATATATGAACTAAATAAATATGTAAAACTTTTCTATTTTTTTTAACAAAATGAAACCATACATCCAAAGGCAGAAAAATGGTGGAAAATAGAATGACAGTGGCCCAAAAAGTCAGAGTCACAGTCTGTTTTCTAGGTGAGAACTACAACAGAATGAAGAGATCATAAGATAAATTTGTGGTATCAATCTAGTCCACAAATAACTATAGAATCTGCTTAAATTGTGTATAAGAAATTATTAATTACAAAGTGCTTAAATAGTACTTCTTTAGAACATGAAATATGCCTTCTTTCTTGGTGATTTTATACTATACTCAATTGTGAGGAGGGAACATGTGTCTCAGTTAGTATGGACACTGTACTGATGGACAAGTGTGTCCTTGGACCAGTAGAGGGCAGTGAAACCTTTTCTGTCTAGACATCATCACAGCTTCAACTGGCAGTTAAAAAAAAGCAGAACTTTGTAGAAAGTAGGTAGAAGGAATACTGCATGTCTTCACTGCCCATCTGAGATTCTGTGAGAACAGATTTGCCTAAGTCACACAGAAATGAGGGTGTGTGTGTGTGTGTGTGTGTGTGTGTGTGTGTGTGTGTGTGTATGTATGTATGTATGTATGTATGTATTTAACAACAGGGTCTCAGCTATTCTAGAACTTACTATCTAACCATTCTAGCAGACTTTAAACTCAAGAGTCTCCTGCTTTAGATTAAGGTAAGATGTAATAGGACTAGAAGTCTTCTCTACACTTTCCTTAAAATACAAAAATTACCATATTCTATACATTTTTGGGTAAAGACATGTAATGAGACTTTTTAGGGTTTCAGATTCAGTGGAACCAGTAACAGTAACATAAGTTTAGTAAACTGGGGGAAAAACAATTATGAACAAAACTATCTCTTATTCTAGTCATTTCTTTGGGATGTTTGAAGCAAATTTTTTCTGGGATGGTTTCCCAAACTGGTCCATGTGCTGTCTTAGTGACTGTCCTGAGGGTGACAGGGAATTCATGTCAAATGACATCCCCTTTACCCTTACTCTGGCACAAATATTTACTCTACATTTCATAACACTTCTTATAATTATATCCTAAAAAAACAAATTATATCTTGTCATCCAATTTTGTAAGATATTTAAGAATGTGTTGACTTCCGTCCTTATCTAGAAAAAAATAGCCCTGAAGGTACTAGATTAAGCAATGCCATTCATTTTCAAAAGAAAGCCAGCATGAGACAGGATGTGGAGAACAGATTCATGGTGTTCACCAAACAGCAGGCCCAACTGGAATCCTCATACATGGATGCAAATCATCTGAGGAGATGATCAGGAGTTATCTGATTATGCAGGAACTGTCTAAAATCTGTTTGGCTAGAAATGGCTCAAAGATCCATTTAGGGGATTCAGAGGGAAATGACATTTCAGGGAAGAAAGTTAGCTGGCAGGTTCAATGTCATAAACATGAAATGATCTTTAAGAATAATGCAGAACTATCTAAGTTGATGAGGGTTTCCTTACTGTATGTATTAATTCAGTGTCTTATGACCCACAAACACAGTATCAGGAATAGACAGGCATTGCCAGCAGGTGGCAGAGCCAGAGTTGGGAATTCTACTCTAAGAATATATAGCATTTCTCTGTTCCAGGGAAGGTTGTTTCAAACTCTTTGCTACAATAGACAATGGGGCACAAACATCAAAACACAAGCCAACTGCTACCTTGTGACAGTTTCAGTACCATTTTTTGGATCAGGTCTCATGCAGCCAACAGTAATCTTGAACTCACAATAATCCTGCCTCCACCTAAATGTTGAGATTATAGGCATGTGCCACCATACCTGCCTGGCTTTCAATATTGCTTAATAGTGTGTGGAATACTTGAGAGAGGAAATATGATTCCTACTGTCATCTGTGTCAATAAGCATGTGGGGTCTGCTGATCATGGGTTATCCCAGAAAAATTATTTCATGCAGAGTTTCTGCAAATCCACTATTCAAAATAGTTAACCAGAGCTGTTTAATATAAAATCTCAGTTTGGGGTTTAAATTTCCAATTGTCTTCCAAGTGCAAGACAATTTCTTTCCTCCTTCATCTTCAGTGTTAGTTCTACAGTTTTGTTTACTTCAGGTAGGATCCAAATATTTGCCATTAGTTTGACAACCATTCAGCTCAACTCTACTCTAGGTTCTGTTCTAAGCTGGACTTTGAAGGAAAACAAAATAGGACCATTTACCTTTCCTGTAGCAGTTGCTGACTAGTGGCATGCTATCATTTAATACTGTTTTGGCCCCTGTGTTTCCTATGGATTGGCAATGTCTAATGGTCTGATTAGATTCAGGATTGCCTGGTAAGAATACTTCACAGACAGACCATGCTGTGGGATAATGCTCTTGTACACTGTAAAGATTTGTCACTCATATTGGTTTAATAAAATGCTGTCGGAGAGTGGCCAGGCAGGAAGGATAGGCATGGCAACCAGATTAGGAGAATTGTGGGAAGAGAAAAGGCAGAGATGCAGTCACCAGCTAGATGCAAAGGAAGCAAGATGAGAATGCTGGATCCAGAAAAGGTACTAAGCCACATAGCTAAGAATAGATAAGGATTATGGGTTAATTTAAGCGTAAGAGCTAGTTAGAATAAGCTTGAACTACTGGCTGGGCATTTATAAGTAATATTAAGCCTCTGAGTAAATTATTTGGAAAGCAGCTGCCGGGTTTTTGAGTTTCTGACAGGACAGAAACTTCCAACTACAGTACCATCTAAAGGGGCACACCTGATCCTGTCTCTTGTGATGTTAGAGCTGTTGAGAGTCAACAGGTGAGATCATTATGAGCAATAAGACAGGATGTTCTTATTGAGAGTCACTCCCTCATGTACTCACTACCAGAGACATTGCTAAAAGGAGAAACATGAAACCCTGAATTTTGTATTTAATGTGCGCATGTACATATATATGCATGTACAAAACCAGAATCAATACCTGATTTAATCTCATTTGATAGTTTTAAAAATAATTAGATATTTTTATCATTATAGTAGCATGTTAGTTTGGTATCATTTATTAATATATTTATAAATTTGGGAATCTCAAATATTTAGAGATTCTTAAACCTAAGTTTAGAAACAACAACAACAAAAAAACAAGCCCTATTTTCAAGTGTTTACTAGAAACCTGAATGAGGTTTCCTGTGTCTCTCACTACATGTACGCAAAAGTGGCTCGAAAGCTCAGCAGAGAAGCCTATCGGAGGATTGAGGAGGTAGCTCAGTTGAGAGTACTTGGGCATAAGCATGAAGAACTAAATGTAGGTGACTAGAACTTAAAAGCAAGATATGGTGGTGCAATGGATTACAATGCATGTAGTCCCAGGCCTGGGGAAGTGTACACACAAACACACCATTTATTGTTGGGCTTTCTCAGTAGCTACTCTTTACAAAGCTAGTAACTTCAATGCTTATTACAGCAAAGAGGTAAATGATCAGCATCTTCATAACACATTTGAATATCATGCTGCTATTAAAATGATTGCCATGATGATATACTTACAAATTAAGCACTTTCTATATTTCAGAAAAAATAAGTCAACTATGCTATGACTCTGTCTGCAGGTACATGAAAATTTACAGAAAGACTGGCCCAGTCAACAAAGTGCTTGCCTACAAGCATGATCTCCTGGTTTTGGTTATCCAGACCCTAGGTGAAAAGTAAGTGTGATACATATGCCTATAATCTCATCATATTAGAGGTAGGAGGCTCCTGGAGTTTTTCCTAATGAAATCAGCAAGTTCCAGGTTCAGCAAAAGACCATGTCTCAAAAACTAAGGTGGAAAATAATTGAGAAAGATACCTGACCTTGACCTGAGTGACTTCACAGGTACACATGAGTCAGGACACTCAATTTGATTTGATTTGAAATATTCCACCAGAAAGAAAGACTCCCTAAGGTTTAGGATGAAAGGGCTGGAGAGATGGCTCAGCAATCAAGAGCACTGGCTGCTCTTCCAGAAGTCTCAAGTTCAATTCCCAGCACCCATATGGCTGCTCTCAACCATTTATAGTGGGATCTGATGCCCTCATCTGGCATGAAGTACATGCAGATAGAGGACTCATTCTTAAATAAATAAATAAATCTTTTAAAAAAGGATTTAGGATAGGAACAAAACTTAAAAGGTCCAGGAAGCAAACTATTTAAGAGTCTTATCACAAACCCATAAAGATAAGCAGGGGATGTAGTCACTCATTAGTGGACTCTAAACAAACAAACAAAAGCAAAGCATGTCCAAGTTGCAAACTACAACCACGGAACAGCTTGGGATTGGAAACACCTTGGACTGACACTTTGGATCCCACTCCCCCTAGAGGAACACCTGACTCAGTCTTGATGCTGGGAGGAGAAAACTGGATCTGCCAGGAGTGGATGCTGAACTAAGCAATATTGGGACCTTGGGATCACCTGCCCATGGCGGGGATGAGGAGATGTGGAGAAGAAAGAATGACCTGATGTGGTGGGAGGGGGAAAGGACCTTGAGTAAGGATAAACAAGGATAGAAAATGTGACTTCTTTATTCATAAAAAAAAAAAAAAAAGATAGTCAAGGCCCCTTCTCAATCTTATAAGCAGAAACAGCTGCTAGGGAGAGTAGACTCTGAGATCAAGTTGGCTGTAAACTGTGCAGCAAGGAGAGCTCCAGGAATGCACTTCTCATGAATCATCAATCATGCTGGGACAGGACTTTGCCTTTGAATCATCTATGCTTCTGTAAGAAGCAACTCCAGTAAGTTCAACTTTGGTGGAACTATTACTTTGGTTTATTTTTTGTTTCCTTTCTGGGGTGAATAGAAAATTTGTTCACAATTTCCCAGGCAAAGTTACATAATATATGCACATAAACAAACATGTACAACTCTTAAAAAAAGTCAAGATAAAAATTTTTGGGTGGTGATGGTACATGCTTTTAATACCAGCTGATAGGTAGATATTTAATGACACACTATTCAATTCTATAATACAAGTCATTATTCAATGAATTCTAGCACTATCTTCTGTTGCTTGTATCCTAACAGGTCTTATAATAAAAACCCACAGCCAGATATTGGGAAAAGCTGGAATATCAGAGGAACAAGCCATTAGAGAAACTTCTTTCCATTACCAAATCCTCAGGCCAAAAAGGGGAAGATCCTGTCTACGTGACTCCTTAGACTGAATGCCTCTGAGTCCTCAGTCCAAAGGGGAGGTGTGTGTTTGTGTGTGTTTTGAACTCCTGCCTCCTATTTCTTTCTCTGTCCAGCCATATCCCTTCCTGTCTCAACCTTTCTAGTACTGGGATTAAAGGTATGTGCCACCACTGCCTGGCTGTTTTTCCTCCAGATTGAATTAATCTTATGTATAATTCAGGGTGGCTTTGAACTCAGAGAGATCCAGGTGGATCTCTGCCTCTGTCTCCTGAGCGCTAGGATTAAAGGTGTGTGACACCACTGCTTGGCCTCTATGGCTAACTCTATGACTGGCTCTGCCCTCTGATCTTCAGGCAAGCTTTATTTCTTAAATTACAAACATTAACACAACCTTCCTAGAGTTAATCCTATCCTACATATTATGGGATCTTTCTCTTGTTCTGTCCCCAACTCTGGATATCAATTACAAGTACAAGCTTCTACTAGTACTGATATATAGAAAATACATTAGATATTCCCTAAACCCTTCTTGGGTTTGATTATTTGCTAGAATTATTTGATTATGGCTTCCAGAATTGAAGGAGTCACTGTACTCAGTACTGCTGATTCATTACAAAGTACACTTTAAAGAATACAAACAAATATCTGGATAACATGCACAGAGTGAGATTCCAAAGGCTCTCAACATAGGAACTTCTGTGTCTGGAGAGTTAGGGTGTGCTATACTCCTGTCACATGATTGTGTTCAGCATCATGGAAGCTCTCTAACCCTTATTGTCATCCTCCATACCCACACAGAAGAATTTAACTCAGGACTGTGTGATTGCTAGATACTGAATTACATCCTTAGCACTTCACGGTCTTTATAGAGGCTTTATTATAAAGACATAATTTATTGGTGACGAGATCAATCTTAAGTTTCTTGCCTTCTGCTGATGGAATGGAAGTTCTAGTCCTCTAAATTTGTTAGTTCTAGCAAGTTTAAATTTAGGTGCTCCAGAAGCCTCCAGACATCAGTCATCTTACTAGCACAAGAAAGACAGCAACTTCATAGATCCCAAAGGTTTTGAAAACTATGCCAAGAAATAGGAAGGATCAAGTATATTTATTATAAATCATAGTATAAAACTTGTTTTCAGTTGGGAATACATAGCAGATCTCTCTCTTTACATGTACACTCTCTCTCTGAAACTTGACTAAACCCCCAAACCTCACTTAGGAAAGATAACACTCAAATAGCTCTATATCTATTTTAAAAACTGAAGTTATGGTTTAAAATATTCTGCAAAGAAAACTGCAGACTTAAATGAGTTTACCAGTTTATATCACACATTTAAGAAAAACCTCACAAAACTCAACAATAAAATAAAGATCTTCAACTACCATATAACCAAGAAAAACAGGGGAATCTTCAAAACAGTGGTATTGACAATAACTTGTCAGATAACCCCAATGACATATGTAACAACAGTGAAAACAGACAAATAGGATTCTGTCAAACTCAAAAGTTTCTGTGTAGCATGGAAATAATAGAATTAAGAGACAACCTATATGGCAGAGAAAATATCTGCAAAACTGGACATCTGAGAATAAATTCCATGATATATAAGAAACTCAGACAGCAGATCACCAAGCCTACCCTAATATAATGCAACCCCAAACAATCCAGTTAAAAACAGGCTAAAGAGATTAAACAAATGGGCTAGTGAGATGAGTTGGTGGCAAATCCACCTGAGTTCAATTCCCATGACTCCAGTGGTGGAAGGACAGATCCTATTCCTTCAAGCTATCCTCTGAATTCCATAAGTGAGCCAAGGTACACATATATGCTTGCAAAAAACCCATATATATATATATATATATATACATACACACATATGGTTGTGTGTGTGTATATGTATGCATGTATGTATTTACATAAATATATGCAAAATTTTTAAGTACTCTAATGCTTCATAAATACAGATAAAAAATTCTAAATGAAATTGTAGCAAATCAAATATAGCAGCATACTAAAAAGATAATATGTTATAACCAAGTGAATAACACTACAAACACTACAAACCAAGGAATGTAGGGAAGAGAATTAAATAAGCTTATTAAAATGTGTATAAAATGTAGGTAATATAGATAAAATATATAACAATAATTAATGTTGTTAAGTCATAATGTTCTTTTTTATTCCTTCTTCATATCCCTGAACCCCCCTCTTAGTCCCTTTTTTCCTCCCCAAAAGTATCACCTTCTACTTTTATTTTATTTTTAAGAGATTTTAAAAATATTTTATTTATTTATTATCTATACAGTGTATAGAAGAGGGTACTAGATGTCATCATAGATGGTTGTGAGCTACCATGTGGGTGCTGGGAATTGAACTCAGGACCCCTGGAAGAACAGTCAGTGCTCTTAACCTCTGAGCCATCTCTCCAGCTCCACCTTCCGCTTTTATATTACATGTATCCTGTGGTAGTTGGGATGAGAATGGCTCCATGTGTTTATATGTTTGAATGCTTGGTCCCCAGTTGGGAGAACAGTTTGGGAAGGATTAAGTAGTATGATCTTATTGGCACAGGTGACTACTTCCTAAATATAACACCAGTAGCACAGACACTAAGAACAACAATAAATGGGACCTTTGGAAACTGAGAAGCTTCTGTAAGGCCAAAGACACAGTCAATAAGACAAACTGACAGCCTACAGAATGGGAAAAGATCTTCACTAACCCTACAACTGACAGAGGACTGATCTCTAAAATATATAGAGAACTCAAGAAACTAGAACCCAAAAACCTAAATGACCCAATTAAAAAATGGGGTTCGGAACTAAAATGGGAATTTTCAACAGAATTACAAATGGCTGAATGTTACTTAAAAAACTGCTCAACATCTTTAGCCATCAGAGAAATGCAAATCAAAACAACTTTTAGATACCACCTTACACCTGTCAGAATGGCTAAGATGAAAAACACAGATGACAGCCTATGCTGGAGAGGATGCAGACTGAGGGGAACACTCCTTCATTGTTGGTGGGAGTGTAAACTTGTTCAGCCACTCTGGAATGCAGTTTGGTGGTTTCTCAGAAAACTGGGATCCCACAGTGCCACTATTGGGCATATACCCAAAGGATGCACATTTGCACCCAAAGGCATTAGCTCAGCTATGTTCATAGCAACATTGTTCATCATAGCAAGAACCTGGAAACACTCTAGATGCCCCTAAACTGAAGAATAGATTAACAAACTGTGGTACATCTACACAATGGAGTACTACTCAACAGTTTAAAAAAAAAAGCCTAAAATTTGCAGGCAAATGGATGGATTTGGAGAATATTCTCCTTAGCGAGGTAGAGGTATCAAAAGCCCAGAAAGATAAGCACAAGATGTACTTACTCATAAGTGGACTTTAGACAAAAAGCAAAGAACACCAAAGCTACAAACCACAACCCCTGAACAGCTTGGGATCAGAAGGAACTTATGAGAAAAATCCAAGGATTCCCCTAAGGAAGAGAAAATAGAGAAGATCTCCTTAGCTAATTGGGAGCCTAAGGGGTTGTAACGAAGAAGAGGTGGGAACAAATCATGAGAGAAGGAGATGACTGAGTGAGGGAGAAAAAAAAAGAGATAAAGATCTTAATAGAGGAAGCTAATGTGGGTTGGAAAGAGATCGGGGGCTAGGGAACCCTCCAAGAACTCACAGGATATCCCTGGCTAGGTCTCTAACCAATAGTGAAGGTTGTGCCTAGACTTGACTTCCTCTATAATCAAATGAATAGCCATCCTAAGTGCCACCACAGAACTTACATCCAACAATTAATAGAGGTTGAGGCAGGAATACATGGCTGAGCACTGGGTTGAGTTTCTGGTCAGCTGAGAGCAGGGGAGGAGAGTCTGTATGAGCAAGGGGATAGGGCTTATGAGGAAAATTCTCACAGTCATGGCTGGCTGGAGTTCTGGGGAGCTCACTGAATTACGAACAGCCACTGTGGAACCATTGGGAAAAGGAGCTAGGCCCTCCAAGGATAGGCAACTGTCCACTGACATGGGTAGTATGTGGAGCCTCGAGGGGAGGGATCAGACTGTGTTTCTATGTATGGCTGGCACTTTGGAGAGCATTCCATCTAGAGGAACACCTAACCTAGTCTTGACATTAGGATGAGGAAATTGGACCTGGAGTAGATGCTGAGCTGATTCACCTTGGACTTTTTGCCCATTTTGGGGAGGAGATGAGGCATGGGGAGGAGGGAGGTTGAAGGCTGACTGGAAGGGATTGGGAGGGGGAGCAAAGGATAAAAAAGACTTTATTTTGTAAATAAATAAAAAAAGTATGGCCTTGTTATAAGTAAGGTGTGTTATTGGGGGGTGGCTTTAAGGCTTCAAAAGAGTCCCACAATCCCCAGTGCATTCTCTCTGCATCTTGCTTGCAGGTCAAGATGTAAACTCTCAGTTGCTCCAGCCAGAATTCTGCTTGCTGCATTGTGTCTAGCCATGATGGACTCTCAACCCTCTGAAACCTTAAGACCAACTAAACTAAGCATTTTCAAAGTTTCCTTGGTCATGGTGTTTTTCACAGCAATAGAAAAGTAACTAATATTTCTTTTTTTCTATTTCTTAAATTCCCTGAATATCTCTTCTACTCCTTCATCATCGTCTTTTTGGTTTTATGACCTACAAACATATGCATATGGAAAATGTGGTATTTATCTCTGAGTCTAGCTTATTTAACATGATGAAGATCATGATGTCCATTCCTATTCAATTTTTTCTGCAAATGTTGTGACTTCCTTTTTCTTTATGGTTGAAAATGTCCATTGTATATATCACATTTTCTTTAGTTACACTGGTTCCATTTTAAGCTACTGTGAATAGTGCTACAATTAACACTGGAAATGCAAGTATCTTTATAGTATGTTCATTTAGATTGCTTCAGGTAGATACCTAGGAGAATTTTGTTTGTGTGTTTGAGTGTTTATGTGTTGTGCTATGGTTGTGAACCACCATGTGGGTACAGGAAATTGAATCCCAGGTTTTCTGTAATGGCAATCACTCTTTACCATGGAACCATTTCTTCATCCCCTAGCTAGGTGATATGGTAGTTATATTTTCAGGTTTAGGAACCTCTGCCTTGACTTATTTGGTGGCTGCACCAGCTTGTATTTTTACCTGCAGTAAGTAAGGATTTCTCTTTCCTTACATTTTTGTCAGTCTTTGCTGTCATGCTTTCTTTGTGACAGCCATTATGAATAGGGTGAGATGAAATCTTAAAGCAGTTATATTTTTCATTTCTTTAATGAATACAGATGTTGCATACATTCTCAAATGCTTGCTGGTTATTTGTATTTCTTCTTTTTAGAGCTGACTGAAGTTCATTAGCCCATTTACTGATCAGATGATTTACTTATTTACTTTATTAATTTTGGCAGTTCTCTCTATGTACTAGACATTAAGCCTGTCTGATGTATAGTTGGCAGTGACTTTAACCAACTCTAAAGGCTTCTTTTCATTCTGCTGATGGTTTTCTTTATTGTGCAAAAGCTTTTAAATTTCACTGTGATTTTTAGAATTATTTTCTAATGAGGTCCTTAAAAAAAAAAGTCCTTGCCTATGCCTATATCTTGGAGTATCTTTTTAACTTATGTTTGCCCTTCAGCATTTTCTAATTTTCTAAGTTTCACATTAAAATCTTTGATCTCATTTTGAATTAATTTTTGTGTATGGTGAGAGACAGGAATAGTTTCATTCTTTGTTAGGTAGGTACTCAATTTTCACAGTATTAAACTTTAAACTTTATACTTTTTACAACTTTGTTGAACATGCCATGGCTGTAGTTGTATGGGTTTACCTCTGGGTTCTCTATTCTATTTTGCTGGTCTGTGTGTTTGTTTTGTGCCAGTAACATACTGTTTTTTGCTACTATGGCTCTGTGATAATATTTTGTTATCAGGTATAAAATGATCCTTCTGCTTAGGATTGCTTTGGCTGTTCATGGTCTTTAGTGCTTACAAATGAATTTTTGGATTGTTTTACTAATTCTGTAAAGAATATCACTGGAATTTTCATGGTGACTGCATTTAATCTGTAGACTGTTCTTGGTAATATAGCTTTTTTTTTTTTTTTTACAATATTGATTCTGTCTTCTTTAATTGCTTTATCAAAGTTTTAACTGTGTGTGTGTGTGTGTGTGTGTGTGTGTGTGTGTGTGTGTGTCTGTCTGTCTGAGTATGGGTATATGCACATAAGTACAGGTGTCTGTAGAGGCCAGAAGAAGACGTTAGAACACCTGAGGCTGAGAGTTACAGACCATTATGCTCTGCCTCATCTAGGTTCTGGGACATCATTAATTTAAAACTTGTCCTCTATTAATGAGCTACACTACCAAGCTCAGAAAGATCTTTATCATTTACTAACATCCATCTTCAGAAATGTCTATCTCAGTCCTATTACTGCCTGCAGATATTGGAGATACACAGAGAACTTGCCAAATTCTAAAAGATTAGTTACATATTTTCAGGTTTGCTTCTAAGATTACAATTCCAAATCTAATTTTACTAGCTGGAAATATCCCCTAAGTGTATAAGAAAACAGACTGATTTCTCCTAGGCATTCCAGGTGGTTGTATGACTTCTTCATTGCAATCCCCTATCATCAACAGTACAGCACTCTGATGACTGAATACTCAAAACGCTGAAAGCAGCTTGTCTTTACATCTCTCAAGTCACTGGAAACCCTATCAGTGACAAAAAAAGGACACTTGTAAAGCTAGAGAAATTAAAAACAAAACGTTTGCATTTCAGACAGAAAGGGAATCTGCTGAGTCACTGAGTGTTTATAATGGCACATAGTTCACTTCCTGCTGTAATAACTTCTTCTGTAACTCAGCAGCTTCCCCACAGACCCCCATCAAGTCTATGACTTCTCAAAAATGTTAACAATGCTGACTACTATAAAAGAAAGAGTGCTGGCCCAAGCAAAATTAAACTAGAAGAATAATCTATTTACAAAGTCTGACTGAAGGACGAGCAGTTGATAGAAATCTGTGCTTTTTGTTACTCATAAATACATTGATGAGTTTTGCATTTTCCAATTATAGCATGTGCAGGTACTTCAAAACTTTATAATTTCCATCCTAAGGCCAGAAAACACCCACCCTAACAAATATACTGAGTTCCCCTGAAAAATCAGTATAAGAATCAAGCGATCAGGTGATTACCAGAGCAGGTACCAGAACAATTAAGGGGCCCTAAAGAGGTGAAAGGGCATAGAAAAATACAGAAAAAAATCCTACTGGAACAGTTCAGCTCACTCACAAAGGGTTTTCACTTCTACTGTTAATCAGGGTCAAAATGTTTTTAGCATTGTGAGGAGCAATAATCTTTGCTATTGATTATATAGAAAAAACTGTTTACATACATAAAACTATGAAAAAAGTATAGGTATTTTGCTTGGGGCTAGAAATATAACATAGTGGTAGAAAGCTTGCCTAGCATGTATGGGGTCTTGGGTTCATTCAATAGCACCAAACACACAAAAATATACTTATATGTTTTTATTTATGTATATATAATTAGATGTGTGTATTTACTTACATGTTCACTGGAGTGAAAGTCAGTAAATAGAATTCCTATTTCTGCTCTAGATAGAATTACAGATAGTAATGGAGAATACAGGCCCATAGCAGGTAGTACAGGACAGTAATTATGAATGTTGGTCTGAGTATGGAACTTTGACTAAGCTCTGTGAGATTATGAACTGTGTCTCTTCTGTACTTTTGTGCATGTGCAGTGACTGGTGATATAGACATCCCACTTGCAGCTGAATTCCATCCTGTTCTTCACTCCACCAGAATCCAGAGTACTTACTATATGCCAGTCACTCCAACAGGTGCTTTATGTGTACCTTCTCCTTCCATCTTTACTTATCAGCACCCCAGACACTGTTTAAGATCTTAGAATAAGCCTGGGCTCAAATTCAGATCAGATTCCCATCTTAGGGCTTTTCATTATATTTCGTGGTGTGGGATATTGCTCTTGTACACCGTCAATATTTGATACTGTAAATACTGGTTTAGTAAAATGATTGGTCAAGTGGCTAGACAGGAAGTAGAGGTGGGACAACCAGAGTAGGAGAATTCTGGGAAGCAATAGAAGAAAATAGTCAGCAGACACAGAGGGAGCAAGACGAGAATGTTGCAATGAAAAAAGGTACCAAGCCATGTATTTATTAAACTTGGATGAGAATTATAGGTTAGTTTAAGAGAGTTAGCAAGAAACAAGCCTGAGCTATAGGCCAAACAGCTTGTACTTAATATAAGCTTTTGTGTGATTATTTGGGACTAATTGGCTTCAGGACTAGCTGGGCAGGACATAGAAACTTCAGACAACAGTTTCAAGTATCTTTCTATTGCTGTAAAGAGACACCATAATTAAGGCAACTTACAAAAAAGTTTACTGGGGCTCACTTACAGTTTTGAAAGGTTAGTCTATGACCATTATGGCAGGAAACATGGAAGCAGGCATGCCACTGGAGTAGTAGCCAAGAGCTTACATGTTAAGAAATAACCACAAGTCAGAGAGATGGGATCAAGTTGGGAATTTCATAGGCTTTTGAAACCTTAAAGCCCATTCTCAGCGATGACACATCTCCTTCAACAAGGCCACATCTCCTAATCCTTCTAAAACAGTTCCATCCAACTAAGGATCAAGTATTCAAACATATGTGCTTATGGGGACCATTCTTATTCAAACCATCACACCTACTATAATACATCATCAGAATTTTTAGTCAGAGTTAAAAGTGAGAGGTTGTGAAGCTGACATCCTATCAACTGCAAGTAGCTTAAACATTTTGCTTTGGTTATTCAGGAGGTTTATGAGCAAGAGTGTGTGTATGACACACAGATAGACAGACAAGAGAAATAGAGATAGATAAATTAGATAGACAGACAGACAGACAGACTGACTCTTACCATTTTATGTAGAAATCAGAGGCTGACTTTGGATGTCTTTTTTGCTCTTCCTCTCTACTTGGTATTTTCAGATTCAATCTCACACTGAACCTGGAGCTCATTGTTTCCATTAAGCTGTTGACCAGTAATCCTCCAGGATCTGCCTGTCTCCACACCCACAGGCTGGGGTGACAGGCATGCACTTCCAAGCTTGGCTCTATGGCTGCCGAGAATTTGAACTTTGGTCCTTGTGCTTACTCATCAAGCACTTTACCTAATGAACCCCTTTGTCCAGAATTTTTTAAAAAAATTAACCCACAAAATATTTTATGTAACGTCCAAATTTATAATTTCCTTAAAAAAGAAACCCAAACAACAAGAGATATATTAACAATATTCCTGCATGGCTATAGCTGCTGGAGCTGAACAGTGGCTGCCCTGCAGATCAAAACCTGCTCTTCCTTTGGCTTGTTTTACTCATTTGCATTCTCTGGTCTCTAGGCATTTAGGCTAACAATTCTGTATTTCTCCCTAGATTGCCTCATGAGTGTTAGTCTTTTGTGCCAATCTATTAATGGCCTGTCAATCTCTCAAGCCTCCTTTATCTGCACTGCTGTAAGTTCCTGAAAGTTTAGTATTGCATACTCCTTAGAGACTAGAGCTTATTAGTCTAAACTCCTTAACATGGCATTCTGTGCTTGATTTCAAATTAGCTTTGCCATCACATTTTCTACATTTAATGAGTGAGTAACTTACTTTAAAAGTGGTTACCTTAAAAGGAGGTATTAAAGTGTCTTGTTGTAAAATATTCTCTCTCTTTCTCTGTGTGTGTTTAAATGTTTTTAACAATGGCTTAAATGCAAGTACTATTTTCAAAGTTAATTCAAAGAAAATAGGAATCTAAAATTTATTTATAACTGCCTCTTTGAGATATGTGCCCTAGTCCATTTACTGCTTAAAGAAGCTACTGGAAGTACTGCCTATTGACAACAAAAAATATTGGGATTGATGACATTTTAAAATAAGATTCTTTTACTTTATGTCTCTATGTGTTTTGCCTAAATGTATGCACTTGCACCATGTGTGTACAGTGCCTGCAGACGTCTGAAGAAGGCAATGGATCCCCTACAATTGGAGTTGTCTATGAGTTGCTGTGTGGGTGCTGAGAACTGAGGTTGGGGCCTCTGCAAGACCAGCAAGTACTCTTAATCTGTAAGCCATCCATTCAGCCACCTAGATGGTAGTTTACAATTACACATACAAGCTAAATATGGTGGCGCAGTACATATAAAGCAACATTAGGAGGCTGAGGGAAGAGGATCCTGAGCTCAGGCTAGACTGAACAGTTGAGGAAACCTATCTCAAAAAAAAGCAAAAGAAAATAAAAGCAAAACCAACCAACCAACAAACAAACAAGAAAAAAGAAAAGCATGCCCAAGCTGCAAACCACAACCACTGAACAGCTTGGGATCAGAAAAACCCTGGACTGACTCCTTGGATCCCACTCCCCCTAAAGGAACACCTGATTCACTCTTGAGGGAGCAGGGAGAAAACTGGATCTGCCAGGAGTGGAGACTGAACTAAGCAATATTGGGTCAGTGGGACCATGGGACTGTCTGCTGCCTGCCCAGGGAGGGGATGGGGAGTTGTGGAGCAGAAAGAACGACCTGATGTGGTGGGAGGGGGAAGGGATCTTGAATAAGGATATACAAGGATAGAAAGTGTGACATTTTTGTTCATAATAATAATAATAATAAAAAGAAAAAAAGAAAATAAAAGCAAAACCAAAAGTCCACATAAACACAAATCTAAAGATAGAGGAAATGTTATTGTACTTTTTAATGTGTGTGACATAGCAAGTATTCCTAAAACAAGATAAAGTCTCATTTTGTTTAATTTTTAAGATCAAGAAGAAAAACTTATGATAAGTAAAAGACATAAATGGACAGATGCAATGTTTAAGTAAGATAAGCTCTGCAAAAGAAAAAAAAAGATAAGATCTGCATTCGGAAATATGTTTTACTTCATAGCACTGGTACTTCTATAACCATGAGCTAATTCTAAAATGCACTATCACATTCAAGCTTTGAAATATTATAACAAAGCCATTAAACTGAGTAGATGGTTATCTTACTAACAAGTAACTGCTCATTGTTACACAGTAGTGTATCTCCCTCAACCACACGACTCATTCTATAAATTTCAAGTTTACTAGTTTTAAATAAAGTAATGTTATCCAGATAATTTTCTAAAATCTCAATCCTTTCTTAGGATTCAAATTCCATTCCCACTGGTCTGATTTCTCATGATTACACTTTGGCATCTGCATATGCTGATGTCAGTTTCAGTTAACTTTCTTGGATTGAAAAGAGAACAGGTTTTAACTTTGGTCAACTAATAGTGTCTGCAATTCTCCTTAACTTCCTCCCTTAAACAAATAACCTTGCTTTTCTAAGAAAAACAATGAAGCACAAAAGTGTCCTTTCTCCACAGCTTTCCTTGGAACTGCATTATCTTTACAAGGTAAAAATCAAGTCATCAAAGGTTTAATTGGGAAACTAATTACCTAGCAAACAGACAAAAATTCTGGCCCAATACAAATATTTTCTAATTTGAGAGACACCCAAAATGCAAACAGCAGGCAGAAAAGATTTAAGAAAATGTATCCTAGGGCATGCTTGAATAGAAAAAAAAATCTCTTCATTATTTGCTAATCTTGGGTTTTGAATTGTTCTACGTCCTGCTATCTTGTAGAAATTTTCCTACAAAATTCACAGGTATTAGGAGAAAGCAAATAAAATTAGACTTTGGCCATGAGGAAGAATGTTACTAATGGTGACACAGTAAGTCTAAGTTACAGAAGGAATACAACTGTATAATGTCAGCAGATATGTGTAATATCAACTCATTTAGCAGGGAGCCATTAGTTACCACTTCTGTATATGGTGTTCTGCTTTTCTAAAATGTCTAAGAAAATACTTGAAAATATCTGCTTGCATTGGTCAGTATTTCTTAAACTAGACTCCAGTGAGAAGCATGCTAGTTTCTTTTCCCAAGTACATGTACAGTTGTTTTATATTGATAACTGAACATCTCAACCTGGTCTCAAAGACCTACATAATGCCAGTTAATGTACAGTCTGAAGTCTCCATGGCACTTATTATACACTAATATCTTTATTTACCTACTATTGCATGAAAATAGCTGCTAAGATTTGGCGGCTTAAAATGCAACAATTTGTTTATTTCTCATTAGTCATTAACCTATCTTTCAGAATTTTAAACTTTTTAAAAAATTCAAATAAATTTATTTTAATCATTATTCACAGTTCTCATATATTTAATTCTTATGACTTCATTTAGTTCTATGCCAAGTATGAACTTGTGAGGTGAGTGAGGCACTGTGGTATCTTAAGACTAAGTAACCTGCTATAAGTTACTTTTGACCTTTCAAACCTCAGTACCCCCTCCCCCATGTTATAGAAAGGATGCTTTCTATGGATGAGGTATGCCCAACATTGTTAGCATTCACACAAACATGAAAGACAGACTCTTAGGGGTTTCAAAATCTAGCTTTGCTTGAAATGAAATCTTGTGTGTAAACTCAATATTTGAAGAGAAACAAAGAAGTGAGCTGGGGTTAGAAAGTACACTGCAACAGTAGAATCCATCTTTTCCATGACCTGCTGCTCCCCCACTTCCTGCTGTCTCAGATTAGAAAGGAGACAACACAGTTCTTAACTGTTCTTACTGTCAAACACTCCTTTAATCTGCCACAGTCTTCTAAAAAGAAAATAAAGAATAAATCAAATTCCATGTTACTGTGGAAAAAGTAGTATGTAGCTTTGGCTCATAATTCTACTTCCCCTTTCAACATTTTCAGTTAATTTTTAATAGCAGTTACATAATATATCAAATGTTGATCAAATTAGTAACTTTGACTGTTATTACAAGAAGACATTGGGCATTATAATCTATCACTTCAGGGAGTCAGGCAGGGCCCAGAAGTTAACCAGGGAAGGAACCTGGAGCCACGAGCAGTGATAGCAGAGGCTATGGAGAACTGCTTGCTTATACATCCCAGGACCACCTGCCCAGGGGTGGCACCTTCCACAGTGAGCTAGGCCCTCCCTCAGCAATCAGTAACTAAGAAAATGTTCCACAGACTTGTGTGCAGGTAAACTATTGGGAGGTATTTTCTCTGTTGAGAATTTCTCTTCCCATACATCTTCCAACTTGTGTTGACAATCGACCAGTCAGTATAGTTGTACATACTTGCATTTACAACACTCAGGAAATGGAGGTAGTTATAGCCTATTTTGGACTAAATGTGAGGAAGACTTTGTCCCAAAATAAAATCTACTGCTAAAGATTTTCTAATTAACTATTAATAATAAAATTCAAATCAAAATAACTATAAGTTGCCAATTTGTAGCTTGGAGTTTGTGGACCTATAGAAAAAACAAATATAATTAGTGTATTTTTAGCTTCAAAGATAAATCTAACTTAAAATATAAGTTTAAGAAACTTCTACAGAGATACCTAAGACCGAAGAGAAACGAATAGAGGCCAGAAACCTGGAAAATTCTGTAGAACAAAATGGGAAAAAAGCCAAATAATGAGACAGCACATAAAAGCCATATTGTGGGGCAGGGGTGGGAGAGTCAAGCAGGCTGCCCAATGTAAAAGTGAGTGTTTATATAACCCCTTAATAATATTAGTCATTTATATGATATATTGCAAGTAAATATTTCCATGATACGGTAGCATATCAAACTAAAAATATGTAAGGGCTAGGTTACTGACTAGCAACAAGATTCAGAATGGACATAAAAGGAAAGTTATAATGTGATGTACACAGACATAAACCAAGTGGAGATGGGGGAGTAGGAATGCTGGAGAGTGACAGACAGAATTCCATGTAAGCTTCACAGGACAAGCCTTATGAAGACAGTGAGATATAAAGACATTAAGAGGACTGACTGTAGAATCAAATCAGAAAAGTGATTTAGAGAAGTGCTTCTGAGTATGGTGAGAAGCAACTAGAAAGGTTGAAAGGAGAAATATTTTCCAGCTATTATAAACTTCTGAAGTGCCAGAAGTATATCTGCTGTAATTAACATATATTGTCTAGGCCAAGCCAGATTCAGTGAGTGGTGCTTGTTCTTATTTTCAACCCTTTTCCTGCTAACCATTTTTAAGATATTTGATTTTATAGTGAAAAAATGAAGCAAGAAGACCCTTTATCACACCCCTCCCAGTTTTTTAGGGGGCCAAAAATATTATCTGAGATATACCATATGGAATGAAATATATCTACACTAATTATTTTCCTATTTTGTAGTAACTTAACAATTAAAATTAATGACTGATAAAATGTTTGTATTACTGTAGAATTTTTCTCTTAGAAATAATCTTAATACTATTAAGGTTTATTTGAATTTCAACAGAATTATTTACAGATTGTATGTAGTGGGATTATGTTATGTTTCTACTGTTTCCTGTCATTGTAAATATTTGTCCCGCCTGTGAGTTTAATAACAGCTGATTGGTTGAAGATTTAATAAAAGCTGATTGGCTAAAGAAAGACAGGTAGTGTGGGTGGGACTACTAGGCTACCAGGCTAAGAAAACTCTTAGAGAAGACACATATGCCACAGAGATGTAACAGAGGTATGAGGAGGAGACGGCAGCAGGTGCAGAGGAAAGAAGTTGAAATGCTGCCCTGAAAAAAGGTACCGAGCTGCATAGCTAAACAAGATGGGTTAGTTTAAGACTAAAGAGCTAGCAAGTTATATGCCGGGCCCTAGGCCAATCAACATAAAAATAATATAAGCCTGTGTGTGATTATTTGAGGCTAAGCAGGGCTGAGCGTGTGACCAAACCTCGAGGTTGGGCCAGAAAGGCCGGCCAGAAGCTAATACAACAACTGTAATTTTACAATAGGACTATTACTGTTACTGTCCATATTAACTAGACCAAGGTCAGTATTCAAACAGAAATATAGAAAGTATTTTATGATCTTCTAAGCATTTACTATGTTTTTGGTTAAAAATATAGGGAGATTAGAGACAAAAACAATATTATATAACAATTACTGAAATTATAACATCTAATTAATCAGCACTTCCTGACCTTGTTCAAAGCTTAATGAAGAATCTTTGCTGGACATGGCAATGAAACTGGGCGAGTGTGGGGCTTAGAGTGATGCTAATTTAATATCTCTAGGCAGAATTCCCACAGATTCTCAGAAGTATGCCTGCACAAATTGTGACTCTTTTGGAAAACACTATTAGACTTAAAAACAACACCTGAGCTTTGGAATCACACACAACAGAGTTTAAATTTTATCTTGGGCAGGGTGTCCTTTCTGAACTACACACTCTGTGTCAAATTAGAAAGGAATAATAATTAATTCATTAAATACCAGTTCTCATTCTCATCACTTTCCTCTGGGCCTACTCATTACATTATTTTATCAGGTAAGTAGAATTTTTAGACCATTAGGTCTTTAACATGAAAAACAGATAGCAGATTTTAGCTTTGAAGAGGTGGGGGACTGGGTTAGAATTACTGCTAAGAGCCTGGCAGTGGCAGGAAGGGCACCACTTAAGAGAGCAAAGGAAATTGTGTGGCTCTCCATGCTTTCATGTTCACTTCCTGCTTCTCAGAATGACAGAAGCTTTTCAAAAAAGGCCTGTCAGCTAGTCATCACCAGATTTTCCTATTATACTACTTTAGTTTACTACTAGTTTGCTCTTATGTCTCAAAGAGAAAATAATACATATGCCAAAAAATATTTATTTATAGTTGTATATATTTTTAAAGGATGTATATGCCAAAGTTACAACTTAGGAAGAAATTAAAGACTTGCAAAATTATCACAAAAATATAAAATTTGTCTTCAAACTGAGAAATCACGCTCTTTGAATCATATACATACATTTATTAAAAGAGGATTAGATTAGCTCAGTTCTTCACTGAATACAGAAATAGTTGAACATAAAGCTTAAACATTATGGATATATAGATGGAAATACATATTTGCACTTGTGGGTCCTTCTCTATCCCCGGTCTGTCTGTCTTGCTATGAGCCCAGATCTCAAACTAATGGTCCTCCTAATCTCAACTTTTGGTAGGCCACTGTAGGTATGTGCTGAAAGAATTCTTATTTCAAAATTGAAGGATATGAAGATAGAGGTTAATAGCATAGGTGAAACTCAGAACCATTATGCTTAGTGAAAGAAGTAAGACACAAAAGAATCTCTATTGAAGGGCAAGAGAAATGATTCAGCTGAAAAAGCACTTGCTGTACAAGCATAAGGACCTGAACTTGGATACCTGGAGTTTGCTGGCCAGCTAGTCAAACCAAGTGCAATTTCCAGGTTCAGTGAGACTCTGTCTCAAAAAAATAAAATGGGGAGTGACTGAATAAGATATCTGACATCGTCATCTCATCTCAACATTCAAGTACACACATATGCACATGCATCCATATAGACATGTGCGCGCACACACACACACACACACACACACACACACACACTATATATATATATGAGAAACACAAAAAGCAGAAGAAAAGGAAGGAGAGAAGGCAAACTCTGATCGGGATGTAATATATGAGAGAAGAATAAAAAATACATATATATTATATGATTTCACTCATGTGAAATGCCTCCCAAAAGCTGACTCAGTAGACAGTAGATTCATTGCTGTCTGGGAGTGAACATGAGCTTTCTTACTGGGTAATAGAGGTGTCCTAACACTGGATAGTAGCAGGCAGGCTGTCCTCTCCCCTGATTATATTAGTATATACAGAGCAGCAACTTTGCTGTCTCTTGAAGGAGTTAACTACCAGATGCTGGACACTCTGAACTCATTAGGATAACAATCATCATCTGTGCTGCACAATTACAAAGCACAAATGATAGATAACTCATTTAAGCTAGTAAAATGTTGCTATTTATGAACTTATCAAATTAAATCAGGGCACAGAGATACATTGTGCTATAGCAGAGACACCAGGAAAGTGGGTTTATAAAAACACTAGCTCAATGACTGATTCAACCCTTCACCTGAAATACATGAGAAGAGGGACATCTTAGGTATATACCAGAGAGGTCTGGGTGCAATGCCAGTCTTAGTATATTTCTGTATAATTGTACAGTTCTTTAATTTCTTGCTAATTTTAAAAAAAATTCTTACTAATTTTTATTTTGACTTATATATTCTAAAAGAATATACCCAACTCACAACTGTAAATGAAGTCATTATGGCCTCCACGTTGGAGATCACAAAGTGATGAGCCTTTCTCTGCCCTATGCTTTTAATTTTAAAAAAGTGAGAAAAAGAACCAATAAATTGTCAGTATGTGCTGTCAGTAATGCCATCTCTCCTTAAGAAAGCAACGGCAGAAAATGGAGTCAAACTGGAAAAAAGAGATTTTATACTTTTCTACAATATTTGAATTTTATTTAATTTTTTTTTACATTTATTTATTTGGTGTGTGTGTATCTGTCCATGTATGCACGTGTAAGGGTATGGAGGTCAAAGGACAACTTGCAGACGTTAGCTCTGTGGTGGTATATTGTATATTTAATAAAAGTAGCCTGGAATATCAGAGGACAGAGTCATCTACAGAGGCATACCATGAAGGTCAGAGAATGATGACCTGTGCCTTTAATCCCATCATTGGGAGACACAGATCCCTTTGGAACTCTGTGAGTTCAAGGTAACAGCTAGGCAGTGGTAGTACACACCTTTAATTCTAACTCTAGGAGAGTTGAACTAGGAAGTAAAACAGCTGGGTAGGGTAAGAAGTATAAGGCAGGATAAGGCAGAAGTTCAGCATTCTATCTGAGTGACCAGTCAGTCTGAGGACCTGTGAAGATAGAATTTAACATGTTGGGCCTAAGGTGTTCACTGGGTGAGAATTGACTGTGGCTCATTCCTCTGTCTCTCTGATATTCTAGCTTTTCCCCAATATCTAGCTCCAGGTTTTTATTATAATACTAAATAGCATTTGTACAATATAGCTCTGTCTTTTTATCATGTAGGTACCAGGGACTGGACTCAGGTCATCAGGCTTGGTGGCAACTGCCTTTACATTTCAGCTATCTCACAACTCCCCTATTTGAATTTTCTTAACATGCATAATATACTACATGTATTTCAGAAAATGCCAATGGATTGGTGGTATTATGGACCAGACTAATTTTTTAAAACCACTGTTGTATTAGCACATTAAGTTTTTTGAGGCCATGCTAATATACTATCAATTAGCTCATATATTGTCTGGTATAGTAATTTTATATGTTGAGATGCTTACTCAATAAAGATTTTTTTATAGAAGTATATTTAAAAAATGATTGTTTATATTTTATGTGTATTGGTGTATTGCCTGCATGTATGTCTATGTAAGGGTGTCAGATCCCCTGGAACTGAAATCGTAGACAGTTGTGAGCTGCCATGTGGGTGCTAGAAATGAACCCAGGTCCTCTAGAAGAACAGCCAGTGCTCTTAACTGCTGAGCCATCTCTCTAGGTCCCCTCTAAAGTTTTATTACATCAAGTTAAAAAAAAGGGTTTATTCAAATATTTAAAAAATAGGAGGTAACCAACTATGTTTTGATAGAAATTACTGTTCCACAAGATGAAATCTGTACCTGCCAACATTATAGGTAGAACCTGTGGATAGACAAGTCATAGGGTGTAGGGAAGAACCTCCTACCATTATTGTGCTAAATGGGACACAGTATTAAACAGACTCCTAATGACTTATTATTGTAGTCATAAAGCAATGCATCCTCAACCCTCATCTGAGAAGCTTCTACTTGCAGTAGATGGTGATTAATATAGACACCCATTAGTCAGGGTTCAGGGAATAAGAGACTGCATATAAGTAGCATCACCCCCCAAGGCTCATCATCGTGAAAGAGGGAGTAGAAAGAATGAGAGAGCCAGAGGCACAAGGAAAGCAGTGCCTTTTAGACACAGCAGGGCAGTTAAACTCACAGCACCTATAACAGTATGCACAAGACCTGTACAAGGCCAGTCCAGTCCAAATCCCACATGGAGATAAAGAGCTGGGCATGAAATCCTAGCCCTAGCCATGGAGTTATTGACAACTGCTAACTCCTAGGAGAGGAAGTGATAATTTCTTTTAATAATGTAGCCTCTGGTAAATAGACCATGCTCCAGTGGAAGGCCACATATCCAAGGACATTTTGGCAGTAAAAGTTGACTTTGTTTCTTAGAAGGTCACAAAATTGGGTGAGTACAGGAGGAACTGAGGGGTGAATATGAACATATGTTCTGTATAAAATTCTGAGAGATTTTATAAAAATTAAATTTTAAAAATATATATCAGCTGAGTCTAAGATAATGGTGAGCAAATCCCAAGAGTTTACACTGGCTGGGAAATATGAGGCTCACTTCAATTTGTAGCCAGGCTAAAGCAATTTAAATCTACTTCCTAAATTAAGAAATCTGTTATGCACTGGAAATAATTCTAAAAAGATGCATGTTGAGAAAATATCCAACAATCTGTGATTCACTTTTCCTGACCACTGTGCACTTTTCTTTCCAAATCTGCATCTCTTTGCTCTGCTTTGTGATCCTGGAAATGGGCCTTCTAAATATCTTTCCTTTGCAAATGGGAATGTTAAGGGTTATTAATAAAGATACTGCAGTAGGAAGTGGCTTCTTTTTCTGCTTTTGGATGTGCAATGTTCCTTTACACTGTATGAATATATGTTGGTGGTTTAATAAAGAAACTGACTGGACACTAGCTAGACAGGTAGAGGTTGGGGGAGAGCCAAACAGAGAATGTTGGGAAGAAGGGTGGAGTCAGAGGAGTTGAAAGTAGATGCAGAGAAAAATGGGCATGTTGTACTGAGAAAAGGTACCAAGCCACATGGCAAAACATAGATGAGAAATATGGGTTAATTTAAATGTAAGAGTTAGCTAGTAACAACTAACTTTGCTTGGTCAAGCATTTAAAATTAATATTATGCCTCTGTATGGTTACTTGGGGCAGCTTGCATGACAGAAACTTCTGTCTACATCTGGAGACTGTTTTCTTTTTTGCTCCTGAACATGAGATACCTGGAAGTGCTCACTCTCCATGAAGTTTTAGTAGTGAAGCTTCACTAATACCTTAGAAGCCTAGTGGCATTCTAGCAGAAATCCAAGCAGATCTTGCCAGCACTGCAGCAGGTAGTTTGCAGCTGCTGACTTGCTGGTTGCATCCTATGCTGCAGTGACCTCCCTATTAAGACTGTCCAAAGGCTCTCTTCCAAGTCTACGTCTTTCTTGGGCATTCAGACTTAACCCTATAGGTAGTAGTGTCTTCTTGTATTCCATTCCTGCATACTTTAGAATTCTCTTTATTTTAGCAGTTAATTATTAATAGTTCCTTGCATTTAAACTTCCTTGAACTAGGTGTGCCTTTAATCCCAACCCTTGGTAGGCAGAAGCAGGTAGATCTCACAAGTTTAAGGCCATCCTGGTCTCTGTAGCTAGTTCCAGGTCAGACAAGGTTACATAGACCTTATCTCAACTACCGCTGAAACTCAAAACAAACAACTTTCCTTGTTAAAATGACTGATAAGCTTCTGGTTCTGGAATATCAACTTTGATAATTGACCCTAAAGCCAAAGCAAATCCATAAATGTAACCAAAGCATAAGTTTTTATTATTAAGTTTGACAATACAGAGAAAACAGCATTAGCTGAAACTGTTAGCTTTTTGTGTCCTGAAGCTGACTGTGAAGATGGTTCAAAAGTAAGTTCAATGTTGACACTGTTTTGTTCCTATTGCTTATTTTAGAAAGATGAACTAAATGTATTATTTAGCATTTGGATCCTCAAAAAGAAAGACAGACAAAATAGAGAACTTGCTAGATTTGTTTGTTCTAAGAGCTAGGGATTGCAAGATGACTCAGTGGGTAAAGATCCTTGTCCCCAAGCCTTACACCTGAGTTCAACCCTCAGAACTGACATGGTAAAAGGACAGAGAATCAACCTTTGCAAGCTGTCCTCTGCACACTATGGTATGAGCTCACCTGCTCACTTATTTACTTCCCTATACACAAGCATGCCAAGTAAATAATGTCATAGAAAGTTAGAGTTAATATTTTATGTGTGGCATAAACAGCAGAGCTCTAATAAAGAATAGAATAAAAAAATCACTTTGGACATTCCAGAAAATTGACAGTAAATTCTATGTTCTGTCTCCATGGATTCACTAAGTATATACTAATAAAGTCCTAGTCTCATGAGGTTTACTTTCTGAGGCATAGTGAACCTACCCATAAATCAATGTGGAATAGAATTTCAGCTGTTGTAAGGAAAATGACACTGGCTGGAATGAGTGGGGTGCTAGACTAGAAGATGATGATGACTGGTGTTTGATATTATATTTCCTATACATGGCATATGATAAATGCTATCATTAATATAATTACATGTGTGTCCTTAGTACAATAAAGGAACAGATTCACATAGTGCCATGAAAAATCAAACAAAATACATCCATGTAAACTGCAACAAGTATAGACCAATCAAACTTACCCTATAGAATGCACTGGTCAGAGGGAGTAGTGCTGCAGCAATGTTATATTCTTCTAAACTTGAACAATCCTTAAAGAAAACAAAGGCAAATGACTATTATTAGAATCTTTCTCAGAATCACAAATGTATGACATACCAGATTTGAGCTGCCTTGTTACTGTCCTGTAAAATTTTTTCATTTTATTCTAAGTTGTTACTAAGGTATAGTTGGGCTGGAAGCACATTTATTTAGAAAGAAAGTATGAACACATTGGAAAGGTATGGCTTTTATGCCGTTCTGATGAGTAGCTAGCTACTTTACTTTTAAGAGTCTGTGTTAAAAGGTATTTTGATAAATCAGAAACTTTTAAAGGGGTTTTTTGATACACTCAATCTATTTCACTGAGTCAAAGATATGTCTTCCCACATGCTTTACTAGCTTTCATATTGGTGTGTACTTTACAGTTGGCTAGAAGCACCATTTTCTTTCTCAGTGTTATATAAAAAGCTGAAACTCACTGCATTGTTGGGGAACAAAATTAAAAATTCTTAATGGAAAGAAAATGGTACAGCTGTTGAGGAAAAGTGTGGTAGTTTAAATAAAAGTAATACAGAACTATTATAATGGATTTGAAAACAGAGTGCATATATAAAAATGTATGTATGTATTTGTAATTACTGTGTGTTCTAGGTTATCTACATCTTGTTAAACCCAAAGAACCAAAGACAAGAACTGGGATGGTTAAGAAATATGTTTTGGGGCTAGAGAGATGACTCAAGTGACTGGCTGCTCTTCCAGAGGTTCTGAGTTCAATTCCCAGTACACATACAGAGGCTTTACAATTGCCCATGGGATCCAATGCCCTCTTTTGCAGATAAAACACATACATAAATAAATCCCTAAAAACACCCCAAACCCTCAAATTAAGTATTTTAAAAAAATATTCAACATCCACTGACATCAGAGAAATGCAAATGATAACTTTGAGATTCTATCTCATCCTAGTTAGAATGGCTATCATCAAGTAAATAATAAATGGTGGAAAGGATGTGGGGAGAGAGAAACTGTTATTGTTTGTTACAGGGTAAATTAGTACAACCACTATGGAAATCAGTGTAGAGTTTTCTTAAAACAAAACAAAAAAATAGAACTACCATTAATATGTAGCTATACTTATTACTCCTAGGCCTGTACCCAAAGTATTGTTCTATACCTTACCATAGATACTTGTAAAACCCATGTTTATTGCTAGTCTATTATCAACAGTAAGGAAAAGGAAAAGCTAATGAAAGCATGGTGTATATATATAAAAAACCAAGCATCTTATTTGGTCATGAAGAAAATTTAAATTGTGAAAATTGTAATAAAATGGATGGAACTGAAAAATATTACGTGAAGTAATACAGACTCTCTCATATGGATCCTACTTCATATACATATATATACACACACATATATATGTATATACATATACATAAAATTCATACATACATATATATTATGAAACAAAAAGAAGACAAGAAGGCTGCTATGTTGTTTATACTTTTTGTGAAGATCTGTATTGGAATCTGGATATTGACTGTATAGATATATTAAAATGAATGATCTTTGACTTTAGATGAAAACATTTTAGATATAAAGAGGTAATTACTGGAACTTTATTTGTAATGTCTTTCCTTCAGTGACACATATGTCAGGAGACAGGAGGGGAGAAGAAGAACCATCGATGAGAGTAATGAAATCAACTGAATGAAGGATGAACTCCAGTGCTTGTCTTACACTATAAGGCCTCCATCTTAGCAACCACCCCACACAAACAGGAAGATGACTCTGAAGCTAGGTCATTATATTGGAGTCATGTTTAGGTTTTTATTTTAAAATATGGTTAGGCCACATAGAAAAACCCTATACTTTTTCCTACATGATATCACTAATAAACGCCATCATTTCCATAAATCTTATAAATAATACAGGAACACAGCAAAAACTGTTTATCTTTCCCCTCTTGACTATTCCTTATCCCCTTAGGACACTGCTATGTTCAAGAATGTCATCTATGTCCCAGCACATCTGAATTTCTTTAACAGAAATGCCTTGCATGTTTCTGAAGACTGTCATGAGGCCCAAGGCAATAAAGTTCAACAGACTTGAGCTGTAATCTTCTCCCAAGGAAATGGCTGGGATGCCAAGATGCCTTTTGACTTTGATTTCACAGCAGGGCTTCATTTGTAATGATGCTGTCCAAACTTTAAATGACAACAGCTGTGATATGAAGCTTTACGTACTCATTTATAAAAGCTTCCCACAAATTAAAAATTAAAGAATGGGGTATTTCAATCTATGACCAATTAGCAGGCACTCAGCAACCATAAAACATTTAGATTAGAAAGAGCTATTTATTATTTTACAAAATGTTTACACATTGTAGTGAATGTCTAAAAACTGTGTGCCAGTCAAACACTGATTGCAAAATATAAATATGAAATTCTTTGCAAATCACGTTAGAGACATTAATTAGGTTGAAAGATGGAAAAATTTTAAAACAATAAGACTACAGCTATTGACATAGTAATTGCATTCCAGAATAGTGCTGTTATCTATTGGGGGATCAGTTCATAAATACACATTCTGGAGTCCCTGGTGCTTTGGCTACATAATAGCATTGTAGTTATAAACATACCAGGCAATTTATAAAATTGCAAGAACTTGGATACTAGACATGCTGTATTCTCAGCATTTCTATGCAATTTACTTTTAATTTTCTTGCTACAATTGGAGAATGAGCCCTGAAATCTTAATTCTCATTTATCCTTAAACATTCACTACAATACTTTTAACTGAAATATCTTTGAACATTCTGAGCCAACAATCCTGTTTCATAAAACCTTGAGATTTCTCAAAATTGTTAAATTTAAACATTAAAAAAATGAATACAAATAGTCAAAGGTACTATTTGTTAATGGAACTAACTACAGAACTGAGACTAGGTAGCTCTGGAAAAATGAAAAATAAAATAGCTGTGAAATGTTCAAAGTACTGAAAATATTTGCACTTCTACACAGGTACTAAAAACAAAAACACCTTTTTATAGTAAAATAGTCTCCTGTTTAGAAATCTTAGTTATGTTATGACTATTACAAAATAATAAGCAGACTCTCCTGCCAGGCTTGTAAACATGATATGATAAAATCATGAGGTGATGTGGACCTATCTCAATAACATGTGACCACTGTAGCTCCCCTGCTATGAGGTGTAGCTCTAGGGAATTAGCTTTATTGACATCTATTGTACACTGTACACTCATTCCTAACATAACAACATCCCTAGGGAAGGAATTTATTATCTGCTTTGTCATTTACATGCTCCACCCTGGCCCTGTAGTACTTCTATATACCTATCTTTCCAGCCCTTGAAGTCCAATGCTAAGAAAATCTGCAACATTCTTTTTTACTGTAGTTTCAGCTTTATATACACACCCTAACTTAAATGGTGTATGCGTGTATATTGTGCACTATGCTGTGCATGTGAGGTGAGAACAACTTTGTGGAGTTGGCTCTCATCTATGTTTACATGGAATCCAAAGACAGCACCCAGGTCTTCAGGCCTGAGAGGCAGGCACCTTGAGCTTCTGAGCCATCTCACTGAACCTCAGAGGATGTTTCTCAGTTTTAAATCTTGTATATACTTATATGTACTCTAACACTCACTAGACAGAAGGTAAGTGCTAGGCTTGACAAATATATCAAGTTTTAAGTTCTTTGAGAGAATGGACCAAGTTTGTTTTGATTTTAGTTACCTGGAAAATAGAATACTACATGTACCACATAGAAATAATAGCTAATATCTAGTGAGTGTCACTAGGTATCACAAAGAGTCTATATCTAAACTTATTTCATCTACTATGATAATACTTTTATTTGATATATGCTGTAATTATGTTCATTTTGTTGATGAAGGAATAGAGCTTCTAAAGAGTAAATTATTTGCTGAGATTTACACAACTATAAATGGTATAGATAAGATTTGAATTTAAGTGGACTTAAGTTTCAGTAAATTTTGCCTTAAATCTGTGTTCTTGTAGTTTCTTGTTTCTTGAATGCAACCAGTTATTGAGCTGAATCTAAAAATGGCATCTGAGAATACAAACAATCCAGGTAGGAGAAGAAACATTCCAGAAAATTACAAGTCTGCTTAAGAGTTTGAAATTATAGTGCATGAAACAGTAATTGAAAATTAAAACTTAATTAAAATGCAAATGATGGTTAGAAGCTAGTGTTAAGCTGGAATGTCCAGCGAACTCTTGCTTGATCCAGAAAGCCTGATGTTTGTTTCCCTCAACTCCTCTTCCTCTCCCCCTTCAAATACCACCCTCTCAGAGAATCTCCAACAACAACAACAAAAAAAGATGCCAAAAAGCTGCCTTTCAAATTCTTGGAGGCTATGGCAACTCCTCCTTGAAGTTGCCAGCAGATCAAGTCCCCACTAAGAGTGCTTAGCTTTTGACCATACTTGGACACAAAACCATGTAGTTGCATGAATTCGGATTTTATTAAGTGAGAATCTGAGCTCTGGGGGAAGGCTGAAATATCAGAGAAAGGAAGCACCACAGTCAATTCTCACCCAGCTATCTTGCAACTTCCTCAGCATCGCTCTTGGTTGCTTCTGCCTGTTGCTTCTGCATCTGCTGGGTTCCTAAGAGGCCTTATATACCCTTCTTGTCAGCTGTATCCCATCCAGGTTAGGATTAAAGGTGTGTACTACTCTATTTCATAGCTAGCTTTGAACTCACAGAAATAGAGGAAGTTCTGTCTCTGGAGTTATGGGATTAAGGGTGTGGTCACCACTCCCAGTTCTCCCTGTCCTGGGATTGACTCTCTGCTGTTCATCATTGTATTCAAGGATCAAGAAATTCCTGAGCTGTTTGCCTAGAATTTGACTGTGTGCTGTCTCTCCAATATTCCAGATTTTATTAAATATGTAACAGATATCCACAAAATCAGCCTGTGGTTGATACATCATCACCCTCTCATCTACAGGGTGGATGCTTCAAGTTTTGCTTGACTTCTTCTGCATCTTCTCCTGTTTCTACTCTGGGTTGGAAAAATCAAATGATACCTGTTCTTCTACTCTTTCAATTCAGATTGATCTGGCTTACTACATTGGCAGAGAAACCTATTATTGGGGTACAAGAAATCTATCATCTAGACTGTTTTCTTTGACATTCTTTTATTTTATCTCATATGGGGGAATTAAAAAAATAAGAAATGCAGATAATGAAATTAAAGCTTCTAAAACACACCTAGGGAGAATCCAGTAATAAAGAAAAGAGAAAAAAAGAGGAAGTAAAAGAGGCCGAGGGGCAAAATCAGTGATGAGATGCGAAGAACCTAGAGAGTTACTCAGAGTAAATGAAAAAGACTCACCCTAAAATGTGTATTGACAAAATTTCATTACACTATGGATAAAACACTAAATCTGTTACAGAAGTTGGTTTAAAAATTATCACAAGAATCAAGTTTTTAAAAAATAAAAAAATGTTGGATGTTAGATAAATGACAGTAGTGTTTCAGAGTTCTGAGAAAAATTATTTTATATTTTATAATAACATACTGTGATATTGTTTTTTGTTTGTTTATTTTGGTTAAGTAGTTGTCTTTTAGTATGTGAGAGACCCATGCAACCATAACCAGCATCAGAGTTAGATACAGAATAGTTCCATCACATGCTCCTGTTTTATCATAGTCCTTTTCTGTGACTACTTTACTCCTAGGTAACTGACAGCTCTATCTCTGTCTTTGAGGAGGTTGATTAAATAGTATTGTATAATCCACAACCTGTTGAAAGCAGTTTCTTTCACTCATGACAGTATCTGTGGAATTTATCTACATATTAGCATTCAATAGTTTATTTTAATTGCTAAATAGTACTCTATAGCAGCAGCATCCACCTATTGAAAGACACAGGGCTGTTTCCAGGTTTGGACAATAATGAAGAGAGATGCTACAAACACTCATGTACTGAGTTTTATGTTAACATCAATTCTCCAGGGCAAATACTTGGGAATGGAACTGCTAAATTACATGGTAAATGACTTTATAAGAAACTGTCAAACTATTTTCCAAACTGGCTGTACCACTCTATCTGAGAATTGTTTTATCTTTAAAACTTTACAAAAACATAGTATTTACAGTATCTTTACCAGGTGCACAGAGGTTTCTCTGCAAGCTTAACAATTTATATTTCTCCAATGGCCAAAAATAATGAAATATTTTAATGTGCTTATTTGTTACCTGTGTATCTGACAGTCATTGAAAAAAAAGTGATTAAGGTTTTATTGAGTTGTAGGAACTGTTTAGTTTTAGATGTAAGTCCTTTATAAAACCTGCTTTCCAATCAATTTTTACTTTGTTTATGTGTGTTTGCACATGAGTTCATGAGCATTTGTGCCACTTACTACATGTCAGACAATAAATTTGTGGGGTTAGTTCTCTCCTTCCAACTTCATTTGGGTTCCAGGGACCGACAGGTCAACAGATTTGCTTGGAAAATGCCTTTATCCCCAGAACCATCTCTCCATCTCTTTGATTTTAAAGGAATGTTTTCTAATTGTTATTAGAAAATTGTTATTTTCTGTGTATAAATGTAGTAAGAATTCTAATAGGTCTTAATAATAAAAAACCTGGAGCCAGATATTGGGGTAAATGTTGAAAAATCAGAGAAACAAAAGAGTCAGCCACTAGAGAGACTTCGTACCTCTACTGCATTCGTAGAGTGAAAGGGCCAGCTCCTGTCTCCTCTAGCCTTATATTCTTCTCTTCTCTTAGCCATATCATTTCTTGTCTCAATGTATCTAGTACTGGGATCCAAGACATGAGATCCCAAGTTCTGAGATTAAAGGCATAAGCCTCCATCACTTGGCTCTATTTATCTTTTAGGCTGGATCAATCTCATGTAGCCCAGGGTGTCTTTGAACTCCTAATCTTCCTACTTCCAAGTGCTGGGATTAAAGGTATGTGTCACCACTGTCTGGCTTCTATGATTATCTAGTGGCTAGCTCTACTCTCTGATCTTCAGGCAAGCTATATTTGTTAGAGCACAAACAAAATATCACTACATGTGGGTGTTTTTGTAACCTCCTCAAATGCTGCTATACTAGATAACTGTTTCACTTTACCCTCATTTGAATTGTCATTGTCAACAGATCTGATGAGACAATTGGGATTTCTTAAAAAAAATTGTAATTAGTTTAAGACACATATAGACTTTTTACCCCACATTAAAAACAGAAAATAGTATTACAATGAAAGGAATTTGGTCTTTGATACTACTCTAGCTGGTTTGAAAATGAAACCATTAAGGTAGAGAAGAGTTAATGTAGATGAGAATAAAGTAATGTCTACTATAAATATTATTTGTCTCACCATTCTCATTAAGCCCTAGGAAAGTTAGTTTATATAAGTGACACTTTGGTTGATATGAGTGCCAAGATACAAGAATTAGAAAACCTTGTTAAAACAGATCATAAACTGATGTGGAATATCTTCCTGTATGCTGTGAATATCCTTTATTACCATTGGTTAAAAAAAGCTGTTTTGGCCTTTGGCAAGGTAGCTTAGAGGCAGGTAGGCAACACAAACAGAGATAAAAACAAAAAAGTGCGGAGTCAGAAAGTGATGCTATAAGATGCAGAGGAAGAAAGATGAAAATACTTCTCAGAGAAAAGGTACCAAGCCATGTAGCTAAATATAAATAAGAAATATGGGTTAACTTAAAGCATAAGAGTTGAACAGTAAAATGCCCAAGCCACAGGCCAATTATCTTGTAATGAATATAAGCCTCTGTATTTTTATTTGGGACCAAGCAGCTGTGGGATTGTGGGTGTGGAAAATGGGGATAGGCTGGGCCAGAAAACTTCTGAATACAATAAAGATATTGAGACCCAGACACAGGAATTTAAAGGAGAATCAATCTCAACATTAACTTATAAGGTAACAGAGAAACAGCCTAAGGCTTTCAAACAGTCAAACATAATTTATCCAGTAACCTTACAGGAACTGCCAAATGATAGATATCTAAAATGTTGTGTAAGTGCTGAGTGGAGTCTTGTACAAATGTTAGATCTGAGGAGAGTCAAGGAAGCAATAGTCTCATATGACATGCACTCATCTTTTTGTAAAGCAGATGTTAAACTTGTGGTCAACTTGTAATAGAGTTATCCCTAAAAAACTGGACAGATATGGTTACAGCAGTTTTGGAGGCTGGTCCCTAATTACAATGGAAGACCTGGTGAAAAGATGAGGCTAGGACCATCAAATAACACAGTAGGGCTAGACATACTGAAATCTCCTAAGACTAACTTCTTGGGGAGGAAGATTATGCTAATATAGAAAGGCAATCTTTAGATGATGATCACACCCTGCTCTGTGCCTCATGACAACCTTAAGTGCTTGTGATAGAATTGAAGATGCAGGAAAGAAAGTGAAGTTCTTTACAAAAGTGATAATGTACCCCAAATAAACTTTCACTAATTTGTTTTTGTTTTTTTTTTTTGTTTGTTTTTACAAAGTTTGAATTCAGTATTAAATAGATGATAAAAATTCAGATGCTAGACATATAATTGAATTTCTGGCTTTTGAAAATGCTAATGCACAATTAAAAAGAATAATTAGGCCATTAAAGGTAAGATCAGCACTGTTGGAGAAATGGATGTGAGATACAATTAGTATGGAATCTCATAAATATAATGTTTGGGTAGGAGAAGTTATTTCTAGAGGTTTAAAAAAATTAAAATATGAAATGTTACATTTCTGGAAAACAAGGTCACATAAAAAGGGACAGTAGACAGAACCCCAGCCCACATCAGACTAAGAGGTGAGTGACACCATACTGAGCCCAGGCAGAGATCCTGGTCTCTGAAATCCTGGCCCTGGGACACAGCCCTTGGAACCCTACCCCAACTCATCTCTGCCCTAAATTCAGGTCAGTAGGAAGAACCCTTGCAGGCCAGAAGCCCCAGTAAAACCCAGTTTGCTGGACAACCCCCTGCTACAAAAACTGCATCCCACTCCCCAACCCACACCATCACCTGACGACCTCAGTGGCAACCAGAAACCTATAGATACTCTGTACACATCAGCTAAGAGATACTCTGCATATATCAGACTAAGAGACCAAGAGACTAAGAGAGTTCCTCAGTTCCTATTAGATCAAGAGCAGCTACCTAAGACCCTCAGTTTCTCAGTACCTACTAGATCAAATGCAGCCACTTGAGACCCACAGTGTGTCAGCACCTCCTGGATTAAAAGGAGTCACTGTGACACAGAATACACTAACTCCAAGTGGACCAAGAACCCAGGTTGGACCAAGAGAGGCTTCCTGAGACACAGACACAGCCAGAACAGATTGCACCAAAATCAGCTCCCTGAGATACTCAATTCCTCCTGCAGTGATCCTACAAAGCAATGGGCAGATGCCAGTGCAAGAATACATATAACAAAATAAAGAAAACCACTAGAATCTGGTGGTTCTATAACAACAAGACCTGAGCATGGCAATGCAGAAGAAGCAGAAGGAAATGACCTTGAGAACAACTTTATGAAGATAATTAAAGCCTTAAAATAGGATATGAAAACTCTCTTAGAAAAATAAAAAAGACAAACAAAAAAAAATTGGAAGAGATCAACAAATCCCTGAAAAAAATTAAACAGATGACCATACTGGGCCCTGAGATGCCCACTCTGCTCTAGCGTGGAGCACCACTTGCCCAGAACATGGCTGGGAAATTAGCAGCAGGGCAACAGCTGAAACCCTTGGTCCTGGGCACACAACTCAGAGATAAGAGACTCAGCTTTGGTGGGAAACAGTCTGCACAGACCACGACTGGCTAGCTTAATAGCAGCAGGGAAGCAGAGGTGTTCCTAAAAGCACAGCTTAGAGGTCAAAGGTCAGAAGGTGACTTCCGCCACCTGAACCAGGGCCCTTAGACGCCCACTCAGCTTCGGTGTAGAGCACAGCCCACCCAGAACATGGCGGGTGTAATAGCAATGGGGAAACAGCCAAGTCCCTGGGCATACAGCTGAGAGGTGAGAGGTCAAGAGGTGACAATTGGCATCATAACACTGCGACCTCATGAGAGCAGCCGACTCTCTGAACACATAGCTGATTAAGAGCCCTCAGACCAACAACTCACTAACAGCTGACCAAGAACTAACCAAGAGTTAATTGGGGAAACAATGGGCAGACGGCAGTGCAAGAATATATATAACAATACAAAGGTCAACAAGACACCACCAGAAGAAGCAAGAGGTTTTATAGCTTCAAAACCTGAACATAGCAATGAAGAGGGAACAGAAGGAAATGACCTTAAAAACAGCTTTATGAAGTTAACACAAGATTTAAAAGAGGGTATAAAAAAGTCCCTTAAAGAAATAGAAGAAAATACAAACAGAAAATTAGAAGAGATGAACAAAGCCCTGAAAGAAAATAAAGAAAACCAAGAACAAGAAAACAAACAGGTGAAAGAAATTTGTCAAGAATTAAAAATTGAAATAGAAGCAATAAAGAAGCCACAACCGAGACAAAACCAGAAATAGAGAATCTGAAAAAAAGACCTGGAACTACAGATTCAGGCATAACCAACAGAATCCAGGAGATGAAAGAGAGAATCTCTGGGGTGGACGACTCAATAGTGGTAGTAGATACATAAGTTTAAGAAAACACTAAAACCAAAAATGTCATAACACAAAATGTCCAGGAAATTTGGGATACTATGAAAAGATCAAATGTGAGAATAATTGGAGTTGAAGAAGAAGAATACCAGCTCAAAGGCACAGAAAATATATTCAACAAAATCATTGAAGAAAACTTCTCCAACCTAAAGAAGGACATGCCTATAAAAATACAGGAAGCCTACAGAACACCAAATAGACTAGATCCATAAAAAAAAAGCCTGCTCGCCATATAATAGCCAAGTCTCTAAACCTATAGAGCAAAGAAAAAATACTAAGAGCTGCAAAAGAAAAACGTCACATCACCTACAAAGGCAGACCCATCAGAATAACACTTGACTATTCAAAGGAAACACTGAAAGCAAGAAGGTCCTGGTCAGACATTATACAGACACTAAAAGTGTATGGATGCCAACCTAGACTACTGTACCCAGCAAAACTAGCAACCAACATACATGGAGTAAACAAGATATTTCACGACATAAAGAGATTTAAACAATACCTAACCACAAGCCCCAACCTACAAAAGCCCTAGAAGGAAAACTCTAACCTAAGGAAACCAGAGAAACCCATGTAACCACAGACAATAAATAAGCCCACAGAAGAACACCACCCCAGAAAAAAAAAAAAAAGAAATACAAGCTACAACCAAAAATGTTGGGAAATATTGATCTTTGGTCATTAATATCCCTTATTGTCAATGAACTCCATTTATCTACGAAAAGACTCACCCTAACACGATGGATACAAAAACAGAAACCATCCTTCTGCTGCATACAAGAAACAAACCTCAGCTTTAAAGACAGACACAGGCTCAGAGTAAAAGGTTGGGAAAAAACTTTCCAATCAAATGGCCCTAAGAAACAAGCTGGTGTAGCCATCCTAATATCTAACAAAATAAACTTTAAACTAAAATCAATCAAAAGAGACCAGGACAATTATTACTTATTTATCTCAGCAAAATCTACCAAGATAAAGTCTCAATCCTGAATATCTATGCCCCTAACACAAGGGCACCTACATATGTAAAAGAAACACTTCTAAAGCTTAAACCTCATATCAAACCTGACACACTAATAGTGGGAGACTTCAATACTCCACTCTCACCAATGGATAGGTCTACCAGACAAAAACTCAACAGAGAAATAAGGGATCTAACAGATGTTATGACCCAAATGGACTTAATAGATATACAGAACTTTCCACCCAGACACAAAGGAATATAATCTTTTCTTAGCATCCCATGGAATTTTTTAAAAATGGATCACATACTCTGTCATAAAGCAAATACTAATAGATACAAAAAATGGGAATAACTCCTTGTATTCTATTAGACCACCATGGTCTAAAGTTAGAGTTCAACAACAACAAAAATCACAGAAAGCCTACAAATTCATGGAAACTGAGCAATTCTCAATTGAACCACCTCTGGATCAAAGAAGAAAGAAATAAAGAAAGAGGGGCTGGTGAGATGGCTCAACGGTTAGGAGCACCGTCTGCTCTTCCAGAGGACCCGGGTTCGATTCCCAGCACCCACATGGCAGCTCACAACTGTCTGTAGTTCCAGTTCCAGGCAAACACCAAGGCAAATAAGTAAATAAATAAATAAGTTAAAAAAAAAGAGTTCTTTTGAAAAAAAAAGAAATAAAGAAAGAAATCAAAGACTTCCTAGAATTCAATGAAAATTAATCTACAACATACACAATGTTATGGGCATAATGAAAGCAGTGCTAAGAGGAAAATTCACAGCACTAGATGCCTACATGAAAATCCTAGAGAAATCTCACACAAGAGACTTAACAGCACAGCTGAAAGCTTTAGAAAAATTAGAAGCAAAATCACTTAGAAGGAGAAGGCAGGAAATAGTCAAACTTAGGGCAAAATCAATAAAATTGAAACAAAGAGAACAATACAGAGACTCAATGAATCAAAGAGTTGGTTATTTGAGAAAGTTAACATGATAAATATACCCTTATCCAAATTAACCAAAAGGTGGGGGTGGGGGAGAGAGAGAAACAGAGAGAGAGAGAGAGAGAGAGAGAGAGAGAGAGAGAGAGAGAGAGAGAGAGAGAGAGAGAGAGAGAGAGAGAGAGAGAGAGAGAGAGAGAGATTGAGATTCCAAATTAATAGAATCAGAAATGAAAAGGGAAACATAACAACAGATACCCAGGAAATTCAGAGAATCATGAGGTCATACTTTGAAAACCTATACTCCACTAAATTGCAAAACCTAAAAGAAATAAAGAGTTTTCCAGACAGGTACCACTTACCAAAATTAAATCAAGACTAGATAAATGACCCAAATAAACCTATAACCTGAAATTGAAGCTGTTATTAAAAGTCTCCCATATATATACCAATATATTCAACAGAGTAAAGTCTCAATGTCTGACATCTATATTTCTTTACTTCTAAAAACAGTTGAGGTCCCAACTTAATTATAAATTAACAATAGCTTCAGAGTTGGAATGTGGCTCTCTCCTTCTCTAAACCCAATCATGCTTGTTAAAGGAAAATAAAAAAATCTCAGAATTATCAGAAAAGCCACCTGATATGGAACAGAAGAAAAACAAAAGTTAATGGACTATTTTATTGCTACTAGACTCATGATGTTTTGCTTTTATTTTTATTTTAAAACTTTTTTTAAGGTATGATTTTAAGATTAGTATATATTTAAACCTTTTGTCATAATGGCCATGTAAAGTACTAATTCTAGTCAAAAGGCGTCATATAGCTTTCTGTACATTGTTTTGTGTTTGAGTCTCAATTAGGTTTTTGCAGTAAACCATGACAATGCCTAACTGTCACCTTTGATTTCTCCAAAGGAAGATGGAGCTTCACAACAATGATTTCACAGGACTATGATAACACCGCCACTACGGTGACAAATACCACCGAAAGATCAGCTTTGGATTACAAACTGCTCAGGACAATTTCGAGGTGGCTAGCTAAGATGATCCAGCCTCACAGACTACTCTAGCCAGGACTTGAGACAAGCCCTGTAATTTCCCATTATGCAGAGACTGGACAACAAATAGTACAGCTACCTTTCCCAGGACTTGACAATTAACTCAAATTTTTCTTTTTAGGATCTTCTAAAAAACTGTTAGCCCCAGACAGCAGGAAGTAAATTTAAGAACATGACACTCATATTCCCAAGAGGTAGGGTAGTTGGTTTTTAATCATTTAATGGGTTATGAATGACTGTCATTGTTTAGAGTAATTGGTTACAAATTGTTATTTGTTATGGTCAGGAAAAATGCTTAACAAAAAAAGACGAGATTCAGGTTTCTTGTTTGAGGAGAAAAAAAGGGAATACAGATATGATAGGATTAAAGGGTAGATTATTGGATCTACTATTAAAAAGCAACTACTAGTTTGAAATATGTATTGGATTGGGTTTTTTGTATACTGTATACATATAAAAGTTGAAGTTAATTTTATTACTGTCCACATATTTCTACTTTTGTTCTAAGTATTGTACCTACACAGCTCATCCAACAATGTAATGCAAATTTCTAGTTCTTGAAAGTTATTATTACCAACTAATTAGGATATACAGAAATGCAAATTAGCAGTTAGTGTTACAATCAAACTTATAGTCATATTAGATATGCTTTCAAGGTCAAATAGAACTATATTTTAGATAGACAGGTTGTCTTCAAACACTTCAGAGATCTACAAAATATGGCATGTATGATATTTTATTTTTTTTGGTCCTGAGCCTAGCCTTTAACGGTTGAGTCATCTTTCCAGCCTGCATTTATGGTATTTTAATAACACAGGCTCTTTTTATTTTTATGACAATGAGACATGTCTGTTCCTCACAGCACCAATCTACTTCAGATAAGATAATGGGCACTGAAGAAATTTCATATGGAGTTGACTTTCTTTGTGGCAAAAAAGTTAGCCACTGGGCTGGAAAGTGCTCTTGCTTTGACTGCTGACAGTGTACGATGCCCAAAATGGACAAGCAGGACACACAATATAGGACTGCCGGACCTTGCCAAGAGAAGGGAGAAAAAGCCTTTAAGAAAATCCTGTTTCACAGATATGCTAGGCCCATAGGCCAAAGATGGATGCTCCAACGTTACAGAGGAAACATCAGTGAGTGTCCAGGCAGTCAGCTGTTGTTTTCATTTCTCACATTTTTTGGAAGTGGCTTGCATTTCCTGTTTCCTCAGTTAATATTATTTTCTTCTCTGGTCTTTGATGAAGGTGAAGACTAGATAGTTATAATTATAGTTTTCCTAATTACAAATTCAGAAAAGGAACTCACTAGGAGGTATAAGGTACATATTTAGAGAGGCATCAAAAGATAGTTTTTGGTTGGTAATATAAGTTAGATAGAAAATGAATTAGGTACAATACTTTTAATTGACCAAGACAGAATAAATAATAAAGTATTTCTCAAATTTGTCAACTGTTAATAGACTAGACATTACTGATGTAATTATTGCTTGTATATATTGTATATAGGTATTGTACTTATTGTATATAGTTTTTCTTTTATTAGCTATAATATTTTGACACAAAGGGGAATATGTGGTGATATATTGTGTATTTAATAAAGTTTGCCTGTAGAGTAGAAGTCAGAGTCTCCCATAGAGTTAGCCATAGAGCTCAGGGAGTGGTGACCCACACCTTAATCCTAGCATTTAGGATGCAGAGGCATCTGTGAGATTAAGACACAACAGAGCCAGGTGGTGGTGGCACACACTTTTAATCTTGGGATTCCCATACCCCTCTGCTCCTGGTACTTGGGAAACACACACACCTTTAATTCTAGCACTAGGAAAGTTGAACCAGGAAGTGAAATAGCTGGGCAGAGAAAGAATTATAAGGCAGGAAGAAGCTGGGAGTTCAGTCCTTCACCTGTGCCCCCCACCTTCCCTTTTGACTGAGGACTCAAGAGGCATTCAGTCTGAGGACATGGAGATAAGCCTGAGGAGTTGGCTGGGTGAGAAGTTGCTGTGGCTTATTCCTCTGTCTCTCTGATCTTTCAGCTTTTCCCCAATATTTGGCTCTGGTTTATTATTATTATTATTATTATTATTACTTATTATACCAAGTAGAATTCATGCAGTAACTTAGTGTTTGACCAACACACATAATATACAAGAGCGAAAAGTAGAAAGTGAGAACAATAGAGACAAAGTGCTGAGATAAGGCAGCTTGAACTAAAGGTAGAATGAAAAGGGAAAGAGGTAAAGAACTTTAGCAAGACAACTTAAAACAACCACTGTACCTTGCAGGCTGGGGCAGGGAGATGTCAACCTCAAGACAATGTGTGCTCTACGGGAAAGCCTATCTCAAAATACAACCCAGAACAGGGCAGGACAAAGCTGGTCCACAATGTTGAAAGTATACAAAAGTAAAAGAGAGAAATAGGAAGTGTTAAAGAGTCTTGTCTCTTGGTGGCCCCTCATGTGGCCACTGGTACAGCCTGTCTCTATGTGGTTACTTTTGTGCAGTCTCTATGCTATCTGGACTTCTATCTTTGAATATTTGGGCTGACAGGGATGTCTTCCAATGAGAACAAAACATTTGTGGTATAATATTTTATAGAAAATTGGTTCTCCCCCGGAGATCTCTTCTATTTACTCTTCCCAGGGAAATCCATGATATTATAGTATATATAATTAACCCCACATTCTACCAAGGAGCTCCTCCAGCTCATAAACACCTTCACTGATGTGGCTAGATACAAGATTAACTAAAAAAAAAATCAGTAGCTCTCCTATATAAAATGATAAATAGGCTGAGAAAAAAAATCAAGAAAACAACACCCTTTATAATACCCACAAATAATATAAAATATCTTGGGTTAACTCTAATCAAACAAGTGAAGGACCTGTATGACAAAAAATTTAAGTGTTTGAAGAAAGAAATTGAAGAAGAACTCCTATGTTCATGGATTGGGAAAATTAACATAGTAAAAATGGCAATCTTAACAATAACAATCTATAGATTCAATGGAATTTCTATCAAATTTTCAACACAATTCTTCACAGATCTTAAAAGAACAATACTTAACTTCATATGGAAAAACAATATAGCTCAGGATAGCTAAAACAATCTTGTACAATAAACAAACTTGTGGAGGTCTCACCATCCCTGTTTTCAAGCTGTACTACAGAGTTATAGTAATGAAAACAACCACAAAAACCAGACAGGTAGATCAAGGGAACCAAATTGAAGACCCTGAGGTAAACACACATACCTAGAAACTCCTGATTTAGAGGCATTTTCTTACCCAAGGTTTCCTTCTCTGAGATGACTTCAGCTTGTGTCAAGTTGATATAAAACTGTCCAGCATAGCAGTCAAGGATAATATTGATTTAGGTCCCTCTGCTTTCACCTCCCAAATACTGAGCTTATATAGGCACACCAACAAGCATGGCTAATCTTGCTTGAGTGCCCTGTGGAGCTTTTATTCCCACATCACCTCTCCCTCTTCAAGGTACATGTAGAATAGTGGTACAAGCTGATAGTGCCAAATATTTAGGGAAGTTATGAGTTTGAAGTCAGGTGGCCAATTTTAAAAAGATTTCATCTAAGAAAAATATCAATTGGGCAACAAATCAAAACTTTATAGCTTTACATTTTATGTCCATGCTCTGTCTCAAATTAATCCTTATTTAGTGATGGACAGTCAGTATTCATATGGACACTTAGCTATTCCATTATTATTATTATTATTATTATTATTATTATTATTACTCCTACTATTACTATGGTTTTTTGGAACAGGGTTTCTCTGTGTAGACCTTGCTGTCTTGGAACTCACTCTATAGTCCAGGTTGACTTTGAACTCAGATCTGCCTGCTTCTGCCTCTGGAATACTCAACTAAAGGCATGTGCCACTACTGAGCTTCCAATACAATTTGTAAAGACATAAAACCCTTCATCTCCCTATTGTATCATTTCAAGGCTTTGTAAAAAATGCCACAAATACGGGTCTATTTATGATTGTGCTTTTCCACTGACCTAGCGTTGATACTTTATGTCAACACAACATATCTTGATTAACCTAATTTGGTATATTTTAAAAGTCTCCAATTTGATTCTTTTATTGAGTGTGCAATCCTATGTCTGCAGTACTTCTACAGAACTTTAAAAATGAATTTGCTAACTTCTAAAAGAAGTCAGCTGTAATTCTGACTTAGATTGCTTCTAATATATAGTTTATTTATAGAGTGATAACTGATGTCTTAATAACACTAAGTCTTCCACATCCCTCAAGTCTTTACTTTTAATGATTACATAATTTAAACTTATGTAGACATTTTAGTTTCACTATTTTTTATATTCAATCTTTTTTTTAAAAGTATTTCAACCACTATATATGTATCCTAGATAAGTAAATATAGTCTTAGGGGAGGTCTATGTTTGTCACTTGTTGGTACTGAAACTAATTCATACTGGATCTTGTTCATGATTTTGAACCATTTTAAAACTCTGAGTTCATGTTTTACTGAATTTGATTTGGGGAATCCTGATTGCTTAAACAGGGGGTGCATTATTTCAAAACAGATGCATAATTGCTTCTCTGAGCAGCAAAGGGTAAAGGCATGCTACTAGGTGAGGATTACCTCTTATTTTTGGTGTTTCTATCTCAAGGTAAAATTTTCAGGTTTAACCAGCTGTCTAAGCTTTAAAGAGATCCTGTATAAGTGTGTTCATAAGATTTGCTGACTTGGGCTGGAGAGATGGCTCAGTGGTTAAGAGCACTGGCTGCTCTTCCAGAGGACAAGGGTTCAATTCCTAGCTTCACTAGCTCACTGTCCATAACTCTGGTTCCAGGGAGCCTGGCATACATACATGCAAAACACTAATGCACATAAAAATACGTCTTCAAAAAATCTTTTTTAAGGTCCTGCTGATGCTTAGGGGTTGGTATGTTCTATCTGTTCTTCTCTTAAGAGTATAGTGGAAAAGATATTTGGAGAATTTCTCTTTTTCTTGAGAAGACCTGTATATCAAAATTGTGATTTATGTTTACTTGAAATTTTCAAATGTCTTTTTCTGTGTTGATGAATGAGTTACTCCATTTTTGAAATGAGATGTTATGTAGAAATTAATTATACTCTGTATAAAACAGTCCTGATAAACAAAGTCATTGTTTGGCAATACTGATATTCCTTTTGGTTTTCCCCTTGAGGGCAACAAAGAAACTGACTTCTAGGTCATGAAAAGAAAGATTACTAAGTGTTTGAATAACTAACTAAAAATAAGTTCATTTAGTTAATGTTTCTTTCTTAAAATATCAACACAGATGTTTGGCCTGCTTTTAAATTATGTGCTTTTGTAAAGGATATTAATAATGTCATGCTAAATTCCTTTATGTAATCCCAACAGAGACACCAGTAAACTACAAGTTGTAAGTAAAAACTCATTCAAATAAGGACAGTACATATAGGTCCATTTATGACCAGAAACAATGCTTATATAATGGCAAACAATGATAGGAACATTGATGGACACAGGAAATATGCTTATGTGCTTCTGAAATGGTGATTTATATAAGTACTTATGTGAGTAAAGTGTATTTGAAAGAAACAAAATTATGATTGTACTTCTTATTTTCTAGAAAGATGAGTAGTCAATGAAGAAAGAAAATGTAGCTCAGCTTCCTAATAGGTTTATAAAGGTATGATTAATAATTGCATGTGTCTAAGTTTAGACAAGACCTTAAAACAATCTTAAAATGTGAAACTTAAAGCTTTAAAACTTTAGTTCACAAATGGCAAAGAAAATACTGATATAAAAACAGCCAATATAGTTTTGTAGCTTTAATATCAGTTATTCAAAGTTGGGAAACTGTCTAACTTTAGGGCATCTGAACACCTTCATTTGTCAATCGTACTTCTTTGGTTTGTAATTTGTGGATAGAAAAATTACTGTAACAAAGTAACAAAGCTTTTTGAAGAAAAAATTTAGTATGGTTTATTCTTTTCATAAGTCTGCACAAAATTTGTTTTCTATAAAATAGTTTTTAATTGTAAAAGATATGCCCTTATTTAATTACTGTGTTTAATTCAAAGAATTTAATTTATAAGTCAAAATTATTAGAGCTCATACCAGAAAAGCCCACTAATAAGGACTTAGTATAAATATCATTCAGATTTATACCCAACTATATGTACATGTGTATGTAATTACAGATCAAAAAAGAATCACAAATCTACTTTATGAAACTACCTTTTACCCTACCTCTAATATATAACACAAGTGTTTCCATGCCAGTGTATATGTAGATTGACACGTTTCCATTTAGAGTTGAACACTCTCTCAAAGATACCACTATTAGATAAATCAGTATCAACATGGTAACTATTTATGAGGGTTTAAAATTGAATAGGGCCTTTTGCATGCCAAGAGCATTCTATCACTGAACTAGATCTCCATTCTCATAGCCATGTTTTGATTTTCTTTGTGGTTAATATCCCCAAATTAAACACTTTTATATACTATAAGCTTTTGATTTTTTATGTGGAATCATATTGTAATTAAGCTGTATTATATGAAGTATCTTAAGAATCAACCATATTGTTACTTGTAGCTACAATTTGTTCATTTTCTCTGCTAAATAATACTCTGCAGAAAGAAAATTTATATATTCATTCTATCACTGGAAAGTTTCAGTTTTCCTATATGTCTGGTGGGGGTTATGTGCAAATATGAGTACTGGTGCTCATAGAATACAGAAAAGAGTTGTAGACTCTGAAGCTGCAGTTAAAGGTTTTTTTTAATATTTGTTTTTATTTTATGTGAATTGGTGTTTTGCCTGCATGTATAACTGTGTAATGGTGTCAGATCTCGGAATTACAGACAGTTGTTAGCTGCCATGTGGATGCTGGGAATTGAACTCAGGTCCTCCAGAAGAACAGTCAGTGTTCTTAACCACTGAGCCATCTTTCCAGCCCTAAAGGTGGTTTTAAGCTACCTGATTTGGGTGCTGAGAACTCAACTCCAGTCCTCTACATAAGCAGTAGGTACTATTAACTACTGAACCATCTCTCTAGGTCCAAACTTTTCTGTTTATTAAAATAATACTGCAACATACATTTTTGTGTACATCTGGAGTGGTGTTATAACAGGTTTATGTCCTGGACTTTCCAGTCTGGACAAGAGGTTTGACTGGCAGTCTGGCAGTCCTGCAGAAACACTTGTAGTGGCACAGACACACAAGTGCTTATGTTTATTTTATGCCTCTGTCAGTTGTAGGGTTGGTGAAAATCTTTTCACACAATGTGAGGTTGGAAAAAGACTGGGTGCTAGGGAAACCTCCAAGAACTTACAGGATGTCCCTGGCTAGGTCTCCAACCAATAGTGAAAGGTGGTGCCTAGACAAGACTTCCTCTATAATCAAATGAATAGTCACCCTAAGTGCCATCACAGAACTGATATCCAAGAATGAATAGAGGTAGAGGCAGGGATGCATGACTGAGCACTGGGCTGAGTTCCTGGTCCAGCTGAGAGCAGGGGAGGAGAGTCTATATGAGTAAGGGGATAGGGCTTATGAGGAAAATTCTCACAGTGATGGCTGGCTGAAGCTCTGAGGAGCTCACTGAATCAAGAACTGACACCAGGGAACCATCAGGAAAAGGAACTAGGCCCTCCAAGGATAGGCAACTGTCCAGTGACATGGGCAGTATGTGGAACCTCAAAGGGAGGGTTCAGACTGTGTTTCTGTGCATGGACTGGCATTCTGAAGCCCATTCCCTCCAGAAGAACACCTAACTCAGTCTTGATATTAGGATGAGGAAATCAGACTTGCTTGGAGTGGATGCTGAACTGATCTACCTTGGGACTTCTTGCCCGTTTGGGGGAGGGGATGGGAGATGGGGAGGAGGGAGGCTGAAGGCTCACTGGGAGGGATTGGGAGGAGGAGCAAGGGGATACATAGATAAAAAGACTTTATTTTATAAATAAAAAAAAGCCAAAAAAGATTAAGCTCTATAGTAATAGGGATTAAAATGTCTTTCCCCAAAAGCTATACTCATGCATATCTATGTCACCCAGTAGAGAAACACAGAAACAGCCAATTTTAGAACAATCTAAATACAACAAAAATGCTCTACAAATCAGATTTGTGCATTCATAGTTTGTGGTGATATGTTTTATAGCTAATAAAACCAGTCTGGAATATCAGAGAACAAATCCACCCACAGTCAAGCCACAAGGGTCAGAGAGTGGTAACTCATGACTTTAATCCCAGCATGGGAAAGGCAGGGTAGTGACCTACACCTTTAATCCCGTAACTCCAGAGACAGAGATCTTTCTATGTTTCTGTGAGTTCAAGACTAACTACCAAACAGTAGTGATTCACACCTTTAAGCTTAACTCTAGTAATATGATGCAAAAGATATTTAAGGCAGGTATAGGAAGACAGAGATTTATTCTGTAGAATAGTTGTTTCCTTAAAGTACTTTAAACTTGAAAGAATCATTGCAAAAACAGCAATTGTTCTCTGTTATATATAGTTGTTTTTCTGAAAGCTTTACAGTCTTTGCAGGACTTTGGTCACAAGATGGTTCTGGCATACCTGGAGTGTCTGGCATTATTAGGTACTGCAAATAGTATACTATAATGATTAAAGTTGCAGGGGTGTGATGTTTTTCTTCAGAAAATACATAGATTAGATCAGGACTTACAAATGAGAAACTTGGTTTTACCCCTCAAAAACAATTTTTGGGTAGCAATCAATAAATATGCTTCTGCATGCATGAGGTTCATTCATCAAGGCTAAACCTCCCTGCTTCCACAGAGCCTGAATTGTTTCTGGAATGACCCTCCTTTTTTAATTGTCCCGTGTAACTCACAACACTGATACATATCTCTTGATGTGTCCAGGCAAGAGAACAACTAATGGAACACCTGCATCCTAAGATATGATTCACATGCAGCTTTGCAAGATAGTGACAAATTACTGTCTTTTCTAATTTTTTTTTGGGGTAGCCATAGATGAATATTTTAATTAGTTTTTAAAAATTTCATACTGTTTGGTCTATGTCTCAAGAACATTACTAGCTACCTCTTTCATTTTAATTCAGCCCATTTCTAGTAATCTACCTGTCATGTGGCCCATGGCTCTTAGCTCACCTGGGTCCTACATGCTTGGGCGGCTGGATGGAGACTCACTGACTCTGCCCTACTTCTGCCTGTCTCCACTCTGATTTGCCTATTGCTATGGTGCTTGCCATAGGCCAAAACGGTTACTTTATTTACAGTATCACGTACAGAAAACAGTCCTACCAAATTTCCTCTTTTCTGTCTAATCAAAAAGGAAGGTTTCAATTTCCATATAGCAAAATTACATACAACAGAACAGCTATCAAGCAAAAATTACAGTTATAATATCTAGTCTATTTGTAATTAACAAGCTTAAAGAAAATATTCCATTATCTAACTTATCCTTGTGAGTCTAAAGTTTCATATCTAATATACCTTTTAAAATAACTAAGAAGAACTATACCTATAATTATTAAACCTTCAACCACATCAAAGACCACAGAAGGATACAATATTACCCTTACATATTATATTACAATATAAACAGGAAGTGCCAGCAACTTCCAAAATCTAAAAAATGAGATGACACCTGTCTGTCTGGACAGTCATACAAAGTTCCTTTGAATCGTTGGGGCATCATCTTCAGCTTATAGGCCCAAAGTTTCTGGAATACCTTTCAGTGATGCAGGAAATCTGGCACAGTCTGTCAGTCACTTCTCCTTGTGTCCTGAAGGATGCCTGGCAATTTTTTCCTTAGAACCTGAAGGACCATCTCGGCTTGTTCTGCCGAAGTTCAGAGGTCACTTTCCTATGGAACCTGCATGTCTAGTTTATACAGCATACTATCAAGCAGTCAATAACAGAACAGTTTCATGTCCAGTGGCTAACTGTTGCCACAAAGTAAATTCCACATGAAGTTTCTTCAATGCCCATCATTTTCTGAAATACATTGATGCTGCCAGGAGCAGACCTGTCTCACTGTTAAGAAAAGTCCAAGTTCTTAAAATATTTTAAATGCCATATTCTGCATGTCTTTGAAGTGTTTGAAGAGTACCTATTTAATTGAAATGTATCTTTGTATACCTACAAAAACCCTAAAATCTTATTAGAGCTTACAAAATTTGTTTTTTAATTTTAAATTAACCAGACATTCAAAGAACTATTACCAATACTCCTCAAACTGTTTTACACTGTAAAAACTGAAAGAATATTGCCAAACTCTTTTTATGAGGCCACAATCACCCTAATACCCAAACCAGTCAAAGACTCAACAAAGAGGAGAATTACAGACCAATTTCCCTGATGAACATTGATGCTAAAATTCTCAACAAAATTCTGGCAAACCGTATACAACAACATATAAAAAGTATCATTCACCACGACCAAGTAGGCTTCATCCCAGAAATGCAGGGATGGTTCAACATATGAAAAACCATAAATGTCAACCATCATATAAACAAACTGAAGGAAAAAAACTACATGATCATATTCTTAGATGCTGAAAAGCCTTTGACAAAATCCAACATTGCTTTATGATAAAAGCCCTGGAGAGATCAGGAATACAGAGAAAATATCTGTATATATTTAAAAGAGGCGATTTACAAGAGGCCAACAGCCAACATCAAACTTAATAGAGAAAAACTCAAAGCAATCCCACTAAAATCAGGAACTAAACAAGGATGTTCTCTCTCCCCTTATCTATTCAATGTAGTTCTCAAAGTTTGAGCTAAAGCAATAAGAGAATGAAATAAGATTAAGGGGATACAAAGTGGAAAAGAAGAAGTGAAACTATCTCTATTTGCAGATGACATGATTGCATACATAAGTGACTCACAAAATTTGACCAGGGAACGTCTACAGCTGATAAACACCTTCAGCAATGTAGCAGGATACAAGATTAACTCAAAGAAATCAGTAGCCCTCCTATACACTACAGATAAAAGGGCTGAAAAAGAAATAAGGGAAACATCACCCTTTATAATAGCTGCAAATAGCATTAAATATCTTGGAGTAACTATAACTAAAGAAGCAACAGATCTATATGACAAAATCTTTAAATCACTGAAGAAAGAAATTGAAGAGGATATCAGAAAGTGGAAAGATCTCCCATGTTCCTGGATAGGTAGGATCAACACAGTAAAAAAGGCAATTCTACCAAAAGCAATCTACAGATTCAATGTACTTCCCATCAAAATCCCAACACAATCTTTAACAGACATTGAAAGAACAATACTCAGTTTATATTAGGAATAACAGAAAAGCCAAGATTGCAAAAACAATTTTGCTTAACAAAAGAACCTCAGAGGTATCACCATCCCCGATTTCAAGTTATACTGTAGAGCTACAGTAATAAAAACAGCCTGGTACTGACATAGAAACAGACTTGTGGATCAATGGAATCGAAGATCTTGACATTAACCTAAAAACCTATGAACACCTGATCTTTGACAAAGAGGCCCAAAATATTCAATGGAAAAAAGATAGTATCTTTAACAAATGGTATTGGCATAGCTGGATGGCAGTGTGTAGAAAAATGCAAATAGATCCAAGCCTGTCACCCTGCACAAAACTCAAATCCAAGAGGATCAAAGACCTCAACATAAACCCAGCCACACTGAACCTGATAGAAAAGAAAGTGGGAAATACCCTCCAACGAATTGGCACAGGTGACCACTTCCTAAATATAACACCTGTAGCACAGACACTAAGAACAACAATTAATAAGTGGGAAACTGAGAAGCTTCTGTAAAGCCAAGGATACAGTCTATAAGACAAAATGACAGCCTACAGAATGGGAAAAGATTTTCATCAACTCTACAAGTGCAGAGGACTGATTTCTAAAATATATAGAGAACTCAAGAAACTAGAGCCCCAAACCTTGAATAACCTAATCAAAAAATGGGGTTCAGAATTAAAAAGGGAATACTCGGCAGAATTACAAATGGCTGAAAGGCACTTGAAATAGCGCTCAACATCTTTAGCCATCAGAGAAATGCAAATCAAAACAACTTTGCGATACCTTACACCTGTCAGATTGGCTAAAATAAAAGACACAGATGACAGCCTATGCTGGAGAGGTTGTGGAGCAAGGGGAATACGCTTCCATTGTTGGTGGGAGTGTAAGCTTGTTCACCCACTCTGGAATGCAGTATGGTGGTTTCTCAGAAAACTGGGAATCAGTATCCCAAAGACCCAGCAATACCACTACTGGGCATATACCCTAAAGATGCACATTTGTACCAAAGGCATTAGCTCAACTATGTTCGTAGCGGCATTATTCATAATAGCAAGAACCTGGAAACAACCTAGATGCCCCTCAACTGAGGAATGGATTAACAAACTGTGGTACATCTACACAACGGAGTACTACTCAGCGGTAAGAAAAAATGATATTCTAAAATTTGCAGGCAAATGGATGGATTTGGAGAATATTTTCCTCAGGGCAGTATCACAAACCCTGAAAGATAAGCAGGGGATATACTCACTCATTAGTGGACTTTAAACAAAAAGCTAATCATGTCTAAGCTGCAAAACACAACCACTGAACAGCTTGGGGATCTGAAACACCTTGGACTGCCACCTTGGAGCCCATTCCCTCCAGAGAAATACCTGACTCAGTCTTGATGTTGGGGGTGAGGAAAACAGATCTGCCTGGAGTGGATGCTGAACTAAGCCACGTAGGACCTTGGGAGCTCCTGCCCTTGCTGGGGAGGAGATAAAGTGATAGAGAGAAGAGTGAGTGACTGGGAGGCGTGGGAAGGGAAGGGAGTCTGAACAAGGGGATACATGGATAAAAATATATGACTTTATTCATAATAATAAAATAAAATAAGATCTTTACCAAAATTAGGCTGTAAAAAATCATGAAAGTCAGTTGATATAAATTACACCATACAAATTGGGCCTAAAGGCTAGTATTTAGCATTTTCTGGCCAATGTTGCCTCTTTGAGAATGTATTTAAGTTATATTCTTTTGATCTTAAATGCTTGCTATATTTGGTTTAACTTAATTTTGAGGAAAAGCAATTAATGATTTGTTAGTTTTTCTTAATTTACATTTTAAAAAAGGTATTTTCTTTTTTTCACTATAGAATGAAAGTCTTGTGTAGGACAAAAAATATGATTTAAATTTAAAAAATAATAAAAAATATTTTCATATAAAATTTTAAAAAATTTCATAAAGCCATATATTGTATGTTAAATATATTCCCCTAGAGTACTTTCTTTTTTTTCATGTCCATTCATTCCTATAAGACCCCATGTTCTTCTAGAAAGTATCATTCCTATTTTTTTTATCATATATACAGACATAAATTTATCTATATAAAATCTAGGAACCACAAATGAGAGAAAACATGTATTTGCCTCTATGAGAGAAGTTTAAAGCTTAATATAATTTCATGTGATTGGGATCCTTTCAGAAAGTTGTTTTATAGGCTAATGTCTTGAAATGTTTTTTTCTACTTGGTAGTCTGTAAGTTTCAGAGTTAGAGACAGGAATCTAGTTTCATTCTTGTACATATAGATATCTGGCTTTAACAGCATCACTCATTAAAGAGGCAGCTTCTCCCAAATATTCATTTTTGGAATCTATGTCAAAAAACAGATGGTAGTACCTGAGTTTATATTTGGTTATGCTATGATATCCTACTGGTTGATACACATATCTGTTTCTGTGCCAGCATCATGATGATTTTGCCACTCTGGATCTGCAGTATAACTTGAGACCAGGTCTGATAATACCTCTAGTATTGTTTTTTCTCTGGATCATTTTACCTATCCATGATCTTCTGTACTTCTATATGAATTTTTGATTCTCTATTTTTATAAAAAATTAGTTGGAGCCCACACTGAATCTTGAGATTGTTTTTGGTAAGAGCTGTGGTCACATTGTCAGTTCATGAACTTGGTCATGAACTTGGTAGTCTTTCATCTTCTCCTGCCCTCAGTTTCTTCAGGGTTGTAAAGTTTTCATTGTAAAAGTCTTTCACTTCCTTTATTAGGTTTATCCCAAGGTATTCATTTTTTGAGGTAATTGCTTACAAACATTTTAAGGGGTTTACTAATTTAAACATTAACAGCATAGTTTATAAGTTATGTAGCCTTATCAACCTGTGCAGATTTCTTCAATTACAGGAACAGATTTTCTTTTGTAGAATATTTTTTTTTTTTCCTTTTGAAGACATGGTTTCTCTTTTTAGCCCTAGCTGTCCTGAAACTAACTTTGTAGACCAGGCTAGCCTTAAACTCAATAGATCTACTTGCCTCTGCCTTCTGAGTGCTGAAATCAAGAGTGTGTACCGCCTGGCCTAGACAATCTTTTTATATACTTATTAATCAGATAGTTTTTTTTTAAAAAATATGCTTTCCTCATTTAAAAATTAGGTTGTCTTAGAAAAAAAATTTATAGATGTTATTGCAATCAGATAAAAATTTGTTGGCAGTTATATGCTTTATACACATCTTTCAGTCTGAGGTTTGTATTTTCACTAGTGTCTATTTTTATAGCTGGTCTCACTGTGTGGCCCTGGACAGTCTGACTCCATACTTTTTGTGTTAGCCTTCTCCTAGTAGGGTGAGGCATGTGCTGCCATACCTGGCTTCTGCTGTCACTCTCCATAGTTTTTTAGTAATTTATTTTGAAGAGAAGTAGTTATATATTTTAAGATAATCAAATCTTTTAAGATTGGCACTGTTGATGACTTAAAGAATTCTTGCTCTACACTATGTGGAATTGATATTTACTAAGAGGGTGTATACTTTTTATGTTGATATTTTTTTCCCCAGAGTCTCACTATGTATATCTGGCTGACCTAGAACCAACTTTATGTAGGCCAGGCTGTCTGACTCACAAAGATCAGCCTGTCTCTTGCCTGCTAAGTGCTAGAACTAAAGTTATCTGCTACTATGCCTGGAACATGTTGAATGTATATTATGTGTATGTGGCCATCCAGAAGTTCCACCATTATTTACTGCATTGATCATAATTCTGCCACTGTTGTAAATGCCATTTTCCTATAAAGCACATTTCAATATAAGTGTGCATCTGTCTCGGCTGTTTCTTCTGTTCTATTGGTCATTGTGATGATAACGGTGCCATTTTATCTAATTATTTGAGAGCTGACAAGGCAAGTCTCCATGATGCATTATTTATCTTATTCTTATTAGGACAAGATTGGTATTTACAAAGATGATTTTTGACAGGAACTATATCACCATCAGAGATTATTTTGAGAACTGTTATCATATACTGTATCTTCTCATTTATTTAGGTTTCTTTCATCTACAAATTTCATTACCAATTATATCCTGTGGTTCTTGTTTCTATTATACCATAGTTTACACGTATTTTATTTATATTATTTGGTTTTCAATAATTCTCAATATTTAAAGAGAACAGGAAGACAACCAATAAGAAACTCAGACTGTTTCTTCTACTTTAAATCTTCATTATTTTGCAGGAATGTTATTTCCATAATATCATATATCTATTCTAAAGTCCACAGGAAGCTCTTCTTTTCTTTTTTTAATTAAAAAACCAACCCTTTTCCCCATGTACCCTTCTGCTTGCCCTCCCTTTCCTCCTCCCCATCCCTCTCAGTCCACCTTCAGCCTCCCCCACCCCATCTTATAATTCATTCTTTTATCATTGGATTATTCATCATTAATTGTTTCCTGCTTTAATAGTGCAACTAAAAACTGACTCAAGAGTGATGTGACTATGGGATTTGGTAATATATGACTCCACTCCTTTAAGATATTGCTTATATTACAAAATCAGTATAGTAACACAGTTCTTGTCAAGAGAAAACAAAGAAAGAACAAAGAAGTGAGCATCTATATCAATTAGTGAGCAAGTGAATGGATAACATTTTCATTAGCTACAGCAGCTTCAAGACAATAATATTTCAGTAATTAATAAAATCTGGAAAAATTTACTTGCAACAAAGAGGAATAATCCAAAACCACTCAAGATTACCTGCAGAGTACAATTCATCATCCTTATTATGTAGTCAAACTGCTGATGATCCAATATTGCCCGGTTCTGCTGGACATGCAAACCCAGTTCATCAGTGAGACACTGTCTTGCTGCTTTTCCTTTAAGGGCTCTCAAGGCAGCAGGAAGGGTCTGGGGACAAGAGAATTCCAACTGAACAAATGTACTTTCAAGCAAACACTAAAAATTCAAGTAGGTACATCTTATCAAGTATTTAATAAAGTTACTAGAAATGAATTCTTAGGGAGCAGGTGATTCACTGCTAAGACCAATTGTAAAATAGATTTGTGATTATATGTTTATTAGTAAGACAGCAAGGAAAGCAAGTACAGGTAGATTATAATATAGACTGAGAAAACATTAAATTCAATCCCTGTCCCAGATGTGACATAATTTTAGTGGCCAAATAAACTACTGCTTAGGCCATGGCTCATAGTTATAGACATTTAGATATTAGATCTATGTATTAAAACTTTTATTGTAACAATATTAAGAAATGACTCCTCCAATTCACCATATAAAGCCTGTTCATTTGCATAAAGTAATAAAGAGCTTATTTAATTTGAAAACCTAAAAGAACAAAAGGTACAAATAAGCAAGAAAAGATAATGTATTAGAGCAGGAAGGCCTATCAACACTAGAAGCAGGAATAAAAACAGCACGCAAAGCCTGGTATGATGGTATTATCTGTATTCAGATGTGTAAGTATTCCTGGGATGCCACGTGGTGGACCTAACATGGCACTGGGTAAAATAAGAATTCCTGGCATGTAACAGTCATGTGGTAAATCCAACATGGCGCCGCATACAGGGGGCATGCTACGCAGATCCATGCCCACCCCTTCTCTTAAAAAGAAATGCCACATGACAGCTCCCTCTCTCTTCCCCCACTCTCTCTTTCCTCCCTTTCTCTGTCTTCCTCTCCTGCTCTTCTCTGGGTACCTGCCTCTTGGAAACTCTCTAAAATAAACTCTGGTGTGGCATCTGGTAGTGAGTGTATGTGTCTCTCCCACACCAAAAAACTAACGAGAGTGGCTGAGGCAAGAGGATCAGTAAAACAAGGCCAATCTAGACTACTACACAGTGAGACTTTGTCTCAAAAATCTAAACCCAAAACAAACCAAAGTAAGAACAAAACAGCATGCAACAGTTGAAGGTAAGAGGAACAATAAGAAACCTATCACATTTGGAGACAGAGTATATGTAAAACAAATCAATAACCAATAAGTAAAAATAACAAACAAAAAATAAAAAAGTGAGGGATGATGGGTATATTTTCAGTATACTTATACATGTTCAATTTTACATGTTTACCAACCCCCTGTATTAGAAGTTCAGAACTATCATCACGAGTCACCAAGAAAAGGCTATGTTATGTACAGCATATTCCATAGAAGAAGGCAAGAAAATCCAAAGAGGCACATTTAAATTATAGTATCAGTTTCTAGTATGCACTAGACAATTTAACTAGATTCCTTGCAAAAAAGGATTCTAAATTATATATAAAATAAATTATGTGAAAAAAGAGATAAAGAATCATGCTTAAAAATTGGAGAGAAAGTGGCTGGAGATATGGCTCAGCTGTTAAGAATGTGCATTGCTTTTGCAAAAGGTACAAGTTCAGATCCCAGCATCCACATCAATGATTCATCACACTATAACTCTAGCTCCTGGAGTTCTGATGCCATGGCTTCTGCAGGTACCTGCACTCCTTACCTTTATCTCTCTCTCTCTTCCTCTCTTTCACTCACTCTCTCTCTCTCTCACTCACTCACAAATATACAATTTAAGGTGATAATATTAAAATTTTATAATAACTGGAGAGAAAAAAAGACTACCAAATTCTCTTGTAGGTATAGGTCTTAAATTTTGGACACTATTCATTTAAAATGGATTATAAAGACAAAAGAGAATTAGGGAACAGACCACTTAGCAATTTCAAAATGTAATTCTAAAAGGGAAACATTAAATAGAAAAAAATGTTATTTTATTACCTTCTCAGTCTCCAAAGTTTTATTTTCAAATATGAATGAGATACAGTTTCTAACAACTTCCAGTCTCTGTGCACTGTTGAAAACTGTTATCACTTTATCCATTATTGAAACTAGTGGAAGAACAACAAGAAAAACACAAATAAATTAAAACTACATAAATTATGTAATGACTAGCCTAATTTTTTAAATTCTGGGAAAAATTAAAGTAACAAATGCCATGTAACAAGAAAAAATATTATACATTGGTCATGGTAATAGTGTTAAAGTGACTTAACATTTTCCCTTTGGAGGATACAACTTAGTTCACATTTTATAACAATGAAGAAGTAAATTAACCAGGATAACATTTGCAATTTTATACTCATCTAAAAAATCAACTTCAAGAAACACCAAGAATGCTAAGCTAGAGCTAAAATGGAAAACAGCTCAGAATCAATAAACAGCTTTTCTCAACTGCTAGGGAAGGAGACAAGATTCAGTAAAGACAGCCCATAGCGATCTCTTCCTCTCAGTTCCAAAATGAACTTGAATTGGAAGAGTCTGAGAGTCTGGTCTGAGTGGTCCGGCCATGGTCCAAAGGAAGCAGAACAGTTGAGGAAGCTATTTAATGGTATTCTGGGCTTTGAAACTACAGATGATAGCTTAAGAGAACATTTTGAGAAATGGGGCAAGCTTACAGACTGTGTGGTTATGAGAGCCTCCCCAAACAAAATGTTCTTGTTTTGAATCCATAGATGCTGCAGTATGTGCTTGACCATAAAAGGCTGATGGGCATATAGTGGGACCAAGAGAGTTATTTTTCAGAGAGAGAGTTCTGTAAGGCCTGGTGCCTGTTTAACAGTGAAGAAAATGTTTATTGGTGGTATTAAAGAAGATATAGAAGAATATAATCTGAGAGACCACTTTGAAAGGTATGATAAGAATGAAACCATAGAAGTTATATGGAAGATAGGCAGAGTGGAAAAAATAGAATTCATTTTTGTAATTTTAATGATCATGACACAATTAATGAAATGGTTGTTCAGAAATACATTATTAATGGGCCTAACTGTGAAGTGAAAAGGGCCCTTTCTAAACAAGAAATGCAACTGGCTAGATCACAGAGAAGTCTTGGAGGTGAATCTGGTGACTTTATAGATCATGGTGGAAACTTAGGAGGTAGTGGAGGTAATTTATTTGTGGTGAAAACTCTGGTGGCAGAGGAGGCTATGGTGGTGGAGGTGGTGGCAGCAGAGGTAGTTATGGAGGTGGTGATGGCAGATATAATGGATTTGGAGGTGATGGTGGCAACTATACTGGTGGTTATGGTTATAACAGTAGAGAAGGCTATGATAGGGGCAGACCAGGATGTGGAAA
>PVIH01000895.1:247173-283325 GCA_004025045.1 Sigmodon hispidus
CTAAATGTATTAGAGAAACTATGGTCAGGAAAAGTTACTGCAGCTTAAACAGGAAACCCTTCTTGTTCAGGACTGTCATAGTCACAGTTTGCAAAATCTTCAGCTACTGATTAAGATGAATGTAATGTAGTGTCAATTAGATGTGCATTCCTGAGATCTTTTATCTGTTGTAACTTTGTCTTTTTCTTTGCATTACCTTTGTTATATTGTCCTGTAAATTGAATTAGTTATATCAAAAATAAAAAAAAATTAATTTAAATTTTAACTTTAAAAACAAAAAAGAAAGACAGTCCACAAAAGAGAAGAGTATATTTACAAATCAGATATCTGGGTAAGGGAATCACTTAATAACTATAGAAAATTCTAGTAATTCAATAATAAATAGCTCAAATTAAAATTAGACAAATATTATTTTATTTATTTAAGGACAGGACTTACTATGTAGTCCTGGCTGCCCTGGAACTTGCTACATAGACCAGACTGGCCTCAAACTCAGAAATTTACCTGCCTCTGCCTCCTGATTGCTGAAACTAAAGGTATGTGCCACCATACCCAACACAATAAACATTAACAGTAGATGCAGAAAAGGCAACAAACATAAAAAGTTGTTGAGCATTCTGATGCCGTGTGTGTGTGTCATACCCTTGTCCACTGCTGACAGAGTATAATGAAGGGCAACTGCTATGGAAAGGAGGGTCCATTCTTAAAACACAGAGTACACACCACCTCACTAGCTCATTCCTGGAATGTGCTCAAGAGAACTGAAAACACATATACACAAAAGTTTTACATCAATGTTCATAATAGCATTATTCATAAAAGCCCTGAGGCAGAACCAAATGTCTATTACCTCATGAATGGATTAAAAAAGGTCAAATGTATATTTTCCCTTACTGTTGAACATTATTAACCCACAAAAAGCAATGCCATACGGATATATGCTAACATAAAAATTTTGAAAACATTATGCTAAACAAATAAGCCAGCCACAAAAGAATACATGGTCCATGCCCATAACTGGCAAATTCATAAAGTCAAATAATAAACTCATAAGTAGACTACTCTACAACCTGGAGAGAAGGTAATTCTGGAAGGAAACAGTAAATTATTGACAAAAAGCACAGAACAACATTTTTAAAAGGCTTAAGAAAATGTTTTTAAACATTTTTAAAGTCACCATAGTGTACACTTATAGGAAAACTTCCGATATGTGAACTGCTGTTCAGTAAAGTGTTTGAAGAAAGAAACAGATTTTATAGTAATAGCAGTCAGGTAATTATCACTTTTTCTGAGAGGTAGTATGGATGGAGTATCTGAGTGCTGTTAACACTCTGATTCCAGTTCATGAGTTTCTTCATTTATAAAATTATATACTTTTCTTTGCTGTGTCTTATATTTTGATAAAAGGATACACAGCTTGTTTTTGCTGTTGTGGTTTTGATATAGAGTCTCATTGTGTAGTCTAGGTGGATGTGATATGCCCTATATAGCCATGTCTGACCTAGAACTTGGGGCAATACTGCTTTAGCCTCCTGAGTGCTGGGGTTATAGAAATGTGGCAACATCCCCATCTCATGAAAGGTTTATTTTTAAATGAGCAAACACACACACATACATACCAACAGGTGGACCTGCTGGCACCACACACTTCTTTTCTATTCGTGTAGCAGGAGGTGCATTCTGATTCTTAGCCAGATTTTCCTGTATTAGTTCCTGAACCCGGGCTTCATTAATCTTTGGGAAAGGAAGAATATGAACTCTCAGGTGAGATCCTTCTGTTGGGCGTGGAACTTTCTGAAATGCCATATGAGGGTTTGGATTCTCCTGTAGTATCAGACACAAATAAAGGTATCCAAGTTAACATATTTAACAGTGGAAAATAAAAATAGAAGAGCATAGATGGACACACTGAAATCAGGTGAGTGATCATATATACAAGCCAATATATACAGAATGTCAGAATCTTTTCCCAAGGATCTTTCAGTAGCATATAAAAGAGTTGGTCATCTTCTTCCATAAATATGTCTCTTGCTTGGATTTTAAATATGCTTGCTTGTCCTCACCTCTTAATTATGTGACTACTTCAATGTTCAATCCCTGGGCCTTTACTCTATAAACACTTAAATCCCTTTGTGGTCACTTCCAGTCTTTTATCTCCTAATCAGAAAAACATCAAGGAGTCAATGTTCTTTTTATTGAAGGGGGTGTTTTTATTTTTGGTCTTTTTTTCTTCTTTAAAGACATGGTTTCTCTGTTGTAGCCCTGCTGTCCTGTGTCTCCCAAACTGTAGTAGGATTAAAGGTATGTGCGACTATTGCCTGGCTTTATTCAATGTTGTTAATCTGAGTGTTCTCTAATTCTATAGTCTATTTAACTATCTACTCAAAACATTTCCACTAAAATTTACAATAGTTTTAGGTCTAAAATGTAGTCTATCTATAAATCTATTTTACTCAGTCTTGATCACTGCAGTAAATGGCATATATATTTTTTCCCCAAACATTCCTGTAGAAAGATTGGTCATCTTTAATCCCGCTTCTAACATACAATATCTATTTCTCTTGTTGACTTCACCTTCAGAGTACATTTATAATCTGACTACTTCTCTGATTAGTTTAAGCCAAAAGATCGAATATTATCCAGTATATCTTGGTCTTGTTGGTTCTGCCTCTTTCTATCTTTCAACAGTGAAGGCGTTCATCTCATTAAAAGCATTACAACTCAACACACAACCTTGTTGAGTCAAGTGGTCTCCTCACTAGAGTGAACCCCAAAGTTATTAATGAGACTGCAAGATCTACCCTTTCTATGCAACTATATGCTACATCCATTTGAGTTAGGGCTTACAGGCTTTCCTGTTCCTGCCTCAAGACCTTGGCACACAACAGTTCCCTTGGTCTGGAAAACTTCCCCATTCCCTCTGAATTTACATTTCTTAGGAACATCCTTTCTGGACACCTTGTCAAAATTATATTGCCTCCCTTAATATATCTGTTATCTTACTTATATTTTTCTCTTTAATATATAACACCTTTTAACAAAATATGAATTTTATTTATTGTCTAGCCCTGTCTTACTAACATGAAGGACCACAAAATCAGATATTTAGCTTGATTAAAAAGTTATTTTTTTAATTAAAACAATTTAAACCATTTTATTTTGCTTTGTGTATATGGATGTGTGTTTCTGTGTGCATATGCACACATGTCTGTAGAGGCCAGAGGAGGGCATTGACTATCCTGGAGCTGGACTTCTAGGCATGAGTTATCTAATTGGGTGTTGGGAATAGAACTCCAGTCCTTTTCAAGACCTCTGGGCCATCTCTTTAGCCCCACATTAAAGAGTTGTTTTTTTTTTTTGCTGCTGTTTTCTATTTTGTTTTGTTTATCTGTCCTGTTCTATGTACCTGTTGCAGAAAAAAACTGAGAAGCATGCAGAAGGTACTGAAGTATCCTAACAAGTGGGAAACAAGGACACACATCAAAACTGTAAAAATTCAATTATTTTAAAGTTTTTGGTGCAGGAGATTGAACCTAGGACCATCTATATGCCACCACTGAGTGACACTACCTAACTCTACCAGCTAATATTTTCAAATATCTACACCAGCAATAGACTTTATCTAACATTGAGTTAAGGAGGATTCTATTTCAAGTTCTGAGCATAGTGGAATTTATGTGTTCTCTACAGTTCTCTAGGGAAGGCTGCTTTACAACGTTTCTTAGACCAATTCTAGCATTTATTATCCTTCTGCCACCAGAAAATTCCTTACTCCCACTGAACCTATGCTATTCACAGTGTAGACTAAACTCATTAGTATCCTGTAACATGTTCTTGTCAGTTAAAAATGGTCAACTGTCACCATCTATTAGAACTGCTCCCTCCATTTTTTTTTTCTTTTTTGGTTATGTAGCTCAGACCCAGAAAAAGAAAAAGGTAGATCAGGGCAGAGAATACAGTTAGTATTTCTCAAAAAACAATGGAAATAAAATTGCTTTATGAATCACAACACCATATTCTGGTTCTTATGTTGTTCAATATGTGATGTTAGATAAACAACTTTACTTAAGATAATCAGGCTTATGTTACAAATTTCCTTGAAAAGGCCAAATTGTATATATTATTTTTTTCTAAATTCCTGCCTGAAATTAACACAAACATCACTTGTCTGTATTCTCTGTAATTTCTTTCTTCAGAAAGTAATGCGTTTGTTTGTTTTGATTTTTATTACGATTTCTATTTATATATTCTCAAAAATACTTAACAATTCTCTAAAATACAGTGAATATAATTTTTCCAGGGGAGAGGTAATTAATATGGACCTTGAATTCTGAATCCATTAAGTATATTTACTAGTTCTCTTCTGACTTATTTTCATAGCAATAAAAAAACCCTCCGCATTCTTCTATTTCAAATGAAGTAAGTAACAGTCATCATCACAATTCTTAAAGACTGTTTTGAGTTCCTGTATATATGTATAAGTTCACGTGTGTGTCAGTGTGGGTGTATACAGAAGGAGTGTGTGTGGAGGTCTGAGCAAAGTTTTGCTTGTTGGTTTTCACCTTACTCATTTGAGAAGGGATCTCTCCCATTCACTGCTGTGTAGGCGTGGCTAGCTGGCATTCAAGCTTCTGGCATTTATCCTGTCTCTACATTCCATTTCCCCACAGTTTCACACTGAAGTGAACTATGGGCTTGGACACCACTGTGCCTTGTTTTTACATGAGTTCTGGGGATGTGAACTCATGTATCTCTGAGTTGCATTTTCTTTTTTTATATTTTAGAGATTCATTTATTATGCATACAGTATACAGAAGAGGGTACCAGATGTCATTATAGATGGTTGTAAGCTACTGGTGCTATTTGGAGTGCTAAAATCTTTAGGAGTTAGGGCCCAGTTCAAAGAAGTTACATCACAGGGTAGCACCCTTGGTGGGGATATTAGCCCCTTGGCCCCTTCCTGTCTCTACTTCTTAGCCACAGTGAGTTGGACAGACTCTTCTATTGTGTATACTCATTAGTCATGATAACTATGCCACCAAAGCCCCAAACATCAGGGTCTAGAAGCTATTGCTTAAAGTCTCTGAACCATGGAATCAACACAAATCTTTTCTCCTTCTAAGTACATTGTTTCAGGTATTTTGTTCCAGTCACAGAGGACTGATGAACTGAGAGAACATAGGTGAGTCAACATTTTCAGCTGTATCCAAACTTATATAAAATTATGACTATTAGTGAAGGGTTAAACAAAAAAAAATTGAACAAATGGCCCAGAAACAAGATAAGATATGAAAATATGGTAACACTAGGTAATATGTTTTTGTATACTATGTTTTAAAATGAAATGCATTCCTTTTCTTTCTAAGATTGTAACACCAACTACTTCAATGTTAGTAACAATAGTGATTGCATTTGTAATAAAAGCAGAAGCATTCTGCGAAATAAGTTATTAAGGAAAAGATGTTGTTCATTCCTATAAACAAAATCAGAAAAACTGTAAATCAAATCCATGCAACAAGAATTTGAAAACCTCATGTTAAAAGCTGTCACCAGTCTGTAGTTGCAGAAACATTTTACAGCAAACTGTAGACCTTAAATAAACTTACTAAATTATGATATATTGTGTTTACAGGATGCAAATCTACAATCTGGTTTCTTGGCTGCTATAGTGTCTGTGCACTACTGCCCTCTAATGGGCAGTATGTTAAGTGTAAAGGACCACATGTGTGGTCCCCAAAAGGACTTGACAGCAAGGATAGGAAGCTCAGGTTAAAATTAGCCGTATTCAAGAAAGTGTTAGGAATATCTGCTCTTAATTCTTACTAGAAAGGGGTTTTGACTGGTTCCTTAGGTTACTGATTTCATTAAAAAACTGCAGTTTAGTTCTGCTGCTGGAACAAGGAAATCCATTATTTTCTAAGAGTCTAAACCAACAAACAAAATTTTACTTGGGTTCACAAAAATATAAATACAAATTAACAGCAAAAGCACTAAACAGCTGAACAAAGTGACACGGAAGCAATTGTGCAAGTCCATCAGCACCAACAGCCTGAGAAGAGTCTGGCTAAATTAAGCCCTACCACTGGGAGGAAATTTAAATCTTGACAATGACTTTTAAGGCATGGTCTTTGTAATCCGGATAGAGTTCATAATGGGAGAAACTCACTGTTTTTCTCAGTCTTAAAAATATAATTACAAATATATATACCATATAGCTAGGGAACATCATTTTTTTTCTTCCTTTGCCAGGCTAAATGAGAGTTTATATAAGTTTCATAGAAAAGAAGGCCAAGCACATATGGCAAATAAAGGTAAAAGAAAACAAAAATCCTACAATTCAATGGGAATCCAAAGTAGGCAATAGTCATTGCAGAAAAAAAATTCTTACTATTAATTTGACTCAGCAGTGAGTAATAAATCAATGTGAAATTGTTAGAGGTCACCAAATATTCAAGATTAGCTCAGATACTTAAAATTGTTTAATGTCCATCATTCATACCTAGTACTCTGGAGGATCACACAGATCCTCCCAATTATAGCTGGAGATATTATTGCTGATGTAAATCACTAAATGCTACTAATATAATCAGACTCTTGAGCTGCCTGGCAGTATATAAGATTGATAGAATGAAATGTTCTTGATTTTCCAAATTTATAAGCCTTTCAAGGATCACTCAAGTGCATTACAGTTTCATAATTAACACTAAAGCATTTGGTTTTGAGGACTTTCCCAATAATATGTTGATGTTTTATCTTCAGTAGATGTGCTTCTCAATATTAACACTACTGGCATTTTAAACTCGACTATTCTTTGTTTGTAGTGGGAATGGAGAGCCTTCATGTATTGTAAAAAGTTTGGAAGCATTACTGATGTGTATTTACTAGATGACAACAGCACAGCCTCTCTAGACATGATAACCAAAAGTATCTTCTCATATTGCCCAATATGACAATATGACACTCTAAATACTGAGGGTGGGTTGTTTTTTTGAGAATAAATACTTTAATGACTCCAGATGGAGAGTCCCTACTTTTATCTAATTACTTTTATGACAAATTCTAAGGTAGCATTTGCAAATAATGATTAGCCAAGATAATACACATTCATCTGCTGAAATTAAAATAGTCACAAAGAGATACTACTGCAAACTTATGAGAACGACTGCAAGAAAGACAAAGAAACAGAAAATAACAAATTTACTGAGTGTTACTGAAGACGTAAAGCAAATGAAACTAATACTGATAGTGGGAATGCAAAATTACAGACACTTAGAGAAACAACCAGCAGTTTTAAACAAAGTTAAATGTTGTACTACCATATTATCATGGTATCTCAGTCCTAAGTATTTATCTAAGAAAAATAAAAATTTTATCTATGCAAACAAATATATGTATAAATGTTTAGGATATTCATTATTGCCAAAATTTGTTTTTTAGCTGGTAAACAGAGAAATAAAACCTAAGTAATCCATACAAGTGGAATGCTATTCAAAAATGGGTGGTATATTCCCCAGGTATTTGCAATACATTATATGAAGAGAATGAACCCAAATTCAAAACAACTGAATTGTGGAAAAGACAAAGGCACAAAGATAGAAAACAGACCAGTGGTTATCAAGCATTTGAAGCAGTAGGAGAATGTGATTACCAAGAAGCATTAAAGAACTTTCCAGAGTAGTAAGAATGTTATATGTATCTGTGGTGCTGGTGGCATATTGAACTTGTCAAAATGTATAAATGTATACATTAAAAATTTTATTCTATGTAAATCAAATTGCAATAAACTGATGTATAGAGAACAACAAAAGCAGACAGAAGAGTTTACGCTTGAGTTCAAGAGTCTTGTTTCAACTGATTTCCTAGGACTTTGAAATAAAGTTTCAAAAAATTCTTCTGTTATTTTAGCATTTAACTATGAGGTCTTGTATAAGGTCTGGAACCATAGGAATAAGATGCCTAAGTAGGAAAACATGTGCTTGTGCAGACACTAAAAGGCAGAGCGCAGCTTTCAGTATTATCAACTGGGCACAGAAAAGTAAGAGTTGTATAGATGTGAATACATTAATCTTTATGGCATAAACCCTACCAATGATTGCATAACTTGTCTCAAATGCATTTATTCTTTTTCTCTATTCCACTTTCTCAAGGTTCTCAAGTCACCAGCACTTTTCTCAATTATTTAGGAAGTTCTAGAAATCAAGAAAAACATCCAAATCTAGTTCTATTCATAGAACTCACATTTCTGAAACATCACTACAGGGCAAAATAAAGAAGTGATGAGAAAAAAACTGAAAAATGAAGATTTCTTAGAAATCCTGAAATGGGTTGTGAAAACATGATACACTAACCAGATTTACATGCAACCAAGTACATCCAAACCTTTGAATGGAATCAACCTTTCTCAATGTTAACCTAAGAATAATCAAAGAGTAAAATTATGTTTGGTTCCTGGTTACAAAAGGGGACTTTGAGAAATGTGACTCTGACATGGTAAGTGAACCTGGCTTCCATGTAGATTTCCTTCCATACACTGACATGATTCTTCTTCCTATCCCAATAGAAGCAATAAAGAAAACATAAACTGAAGGAATTCTGGAAATGGAAAGTCTGGGTAAGCAAACTACAGAAACAAACATCACCAACAGAATACAAAAGATGGAAGTGAGAATCTCAGGCACTGAAGGAAGTATATTCATCAGTCAAAGAAAATGTTAAATATAAAAAATCTCTGACAAAAAACACCCAGGAAATCTGAGATACTATGAAAAGACCAAACCCAAGATTAATAGAAATAGAAGGAGAAGAAAGAGGAGAAAGAGGATGAGGAGGAGAAGGAGGAGAAGGAGGAGGAGGAGGAGGAGGAGGAGAATCTCAGCTAAAAAATTCAGAAAATACATTTAACAAAATCATAGAGGAAAATTCTCCTAACTTAAAAAAGTACATGTCTATAAATGTACCAGAAGGTTGAAAAAAATGAAATAGCCTGGATCAGAAAAGGAAGTCTGATATATAATAAAAAAAACATTAAACATATAGAACAAAGAAGGAGTCTTAAAAGCTGTAAGAAAAAAAGGTCAAATAACATATAAAGGTAGACCTATTAGAATTACAACTGACTTCTTAACATAGACTATAAAAGCCAGAAGTGCCTGAATAAGACTCTTAACAGACCATGGATGAAAGCCCAGACTACTATGCCCAGCAAAACTTTCATTCACCATAGCTGGAGAAAAGATGACATTATAAGACAAAGTCAATTTAAAACACATTGACTAAATCTATCCACAAATCCAGCCCTATAGAAGGTACTAGAAGGAAAACTCCAACCCAAGAAAATTAACTTTACCCAAGAAACATAGGCAATAAATAATCTCACATCAGCAAAACCCCAAAGGAAACAACTCTCTCTCTCTCTCTTTCTCTCTCTCTCTCTCCCCACCACAAACAACAAAATAACAGAAATTACCAGTCATTACTCATTAATATCTTTCAATATCAATGAACTCAATTCTCCAATAAAAAGGCACAGGCTAATTGAATGGGTAAAAAAAATAGGATTCATTCTTCTGCTGCATACAAGAAACATATCTCAACATCACAGAAAGATACTACCACAGAGTAAAGCACTAAAAAACTTACAGCTGAACTCAATAAAACAGAAACAAAGGGAACAATACAAAAAATTTAAAAGAAACAGAGTTGGTTCTTTGAGAAATTCAACAAGATAGACAAACCTGTATCCATAAAGGGACATAAAAACATATAGAGGACATAACAACAGATCCTGAGAAAATCCAAAGAATCATTAGGTCATACTTCAAAAACTTGTACTTTATTCCACAAAATTGAAAAATCTAAAAGTAATGTACAACTTCAACAGATACCACTTACCAAAGTTAAATCAAGATGAGATAAACAACTTAAATAGACCTATAACACCTAAGGAAATAGAAGCAGTCATTAAAAGTCTCCCAACCCAACCAAACCCAAAACAAAACAAAACAAAAACCCTAGAGCCAAATAGTTTCAGCACAGAATTCTACCAGATGTTCAAAGAACTGATACCAATACTCCTTAAATTATTCCATAAAATAGAAATACAAGGAACATTGACAAATTCATTTTATGAAGCCACAGTCACTTTGACATTCAAGCCACACAAAAATTTAATAAAGAAAGAGAATTACAGACTGATTTCCCTCATAAACATTAATGCAAAAATAATCAATATAATACTTGCAAACCAAATCCACAAACACATAAAAAAGATCATCCACTATGACCAAGTATAATTCATCCCAGAGATGCAGGGATGGTTCAACATACAGAAATCTGCCAATGCAATCCAACATATAACCAACTAAAAGAAAAGAACCATGTGATCACATCATTAGATGCTAAACAAATCCAACACAGGTGTGAAATAATCCTTCTGAACACTGTGAAAATGTGTTTCTCTAACTGTTAATAAAAAGCTGATTGGCTGATAGTTAGGCAGGATTTGGGGGTCACGAAGAATGCTGAGAGAAAGAAGAGTGAAGTCTGAGGGGATGCCATGAGATGCAGAGCAAGCAGGATGGGACATATATACATGAGGTAAATGAACCTGGGGCAGAATATAGATGAATAGAAATGGGTTAATTTACATTATAAGAGTTAAAAAACCAAAACAAATAAATAACTGCCCCCCCAAAACCAAGTCTGAGCTTTTGAGCTATTGGCCAAGCATTTATAATTAGTAACAAATCTCTGAGTAGTTATTTGGAGTGACTGCCAAAGTATAGAGAAACTTTGCATATAAATGATGCCCAATGTGGGGCACATAAAACCAGAGAAAGTTTTAAAAAAATTTCTAAACATAGAAAAATGGGGCTAAATGAGACTCTTAGTCTCAGTCTTTCATGCTGGCCACAATACTGAGGTGCATCTCCCAGCAGCAGCCTGCAGGAGAAGCCAGCCATCAATTGCCATGCATTAAGCTAAGCTGCACCAGCAACCGATGACATGGCAGTTTAAGACTCATCTCATGTGATCAAAAAATAATATAGATGCTCAGTAAAGACAGATCTCAGACAGAAGAAAATACTAAATGGTTTACAGTGTGTTTAAATATCTAAATACGCTTGGAAGAGAAAAGAGAAAGGGTAAAATCCTTTGAAATCATAGATTAAAAGAAAATTTGAAAATATAGTAAAGTCTTTAAAAAAAACATAGTAAAAAAAATAAGCCACATAAAAGATGGGAAGTATATAGAGAGTATGGATTATGTACGTTATAATAGTTATTAAATTGTCTTTAGATTTTCTATTTGTTAATAAAAGAATGACAGCTGCTATGACACACTGAGTTATGAAAACTGCTGGGTTAAATCAACCTATATATTTAAAAAAAATCTTGACTTCAAAATGGAAGTCAAAAGATATGTTACTTTAGGGAAGAAGTTCTGCTATTATTGACACAGGAAATGAGAGTCTCTGAATCAATTTCAGGATGATATATATCAAGTTTGATTGAGAAAGATCCCCTGATCCTCAATTCTATTCCATTGATCCACAAGTCTAGGACTGATCTCTAAGATATATAAAGAACTCAAGAATCTAGAGCCCAAAACCTTGAATAACCCAATCAAAAAATGGGGTCCAGATCTAAAAAGGGAATTCTCAGCAGAAGAATTACGAATGGCTGAAAGGCACCTGAAAAAAATGCTCATCATCTTTAGCCATCAGAAAAATGCAAATCAAAACAACTTTGAGATACCACCTAACACCTGTTAGATTGGCTAAGATGAACGACACAGAGGACAGCCTATGCTGGAGAGGATGCGGAGCAAGGGGAACACTCCTCCATTGTTGGTGGGAGTGTAAGCTTGTTCAGCCACTTTGGAACGCTGTATGGTAGTTTCTCAGAAAATTGAGAATCAATCTCCCCAAGGACCCAGCAATACCACTTCTGGGTGTATACCCTAAAGATGCACAGTCATACTCCAAAGGCATTAGCTCAACTATGTTCATAGCAGCAATATTTGTAATAGCAAGAGCCTGGAAACAACCTAGATGTCCCTCAACTGAAGAATGGATTAACAAACTGTGGTACATCCGCACAATGGAGTACTACTCAGCAGTAAGAAACAATGATATCCTAAAATTTGCAGGCAAATGGATGGACTTGGAGATTATCCTCCTGAGGGAGGTATCACAATCTCAGAAAGATAAGCAGGGGATGTACTCCCTCATTAGTGGTCTCTAAACAAACAAGAAAAAAGCAAAGCATGCCCAAGCTGCAAACCACAACCACTGAACAGCTTGGGATCAGAAACACCCTGGACTGACTCCTCGGATCCCACTCCCCCTAGAGGAACACCTGACTCACTCTTGAGGGAGGGGAGAGAAAACTGCATCTGCCGGGAGTGGAGCCTGAACTAAGCAATATTGGGGCAGTGGGACCATGGGACTGCCTGCAGCCTGCCCAGGGAGGGGATGGGGAGTTGTGGAGAAGAAAGAATGACCTGATGTGGTGGGAGGGGGAGGGGACCTTGAATAAGGATATACAAGAATAGAAAGTGTGACTTCTTTGTTAATAATAATAATAATAATAATAATAATAATAAAAGAAAGATCCCCTGAAAATCTTTATGACTACAGACATAAAGAAATAAACCCAGAAAAACTAAAAGATATGTGATGTATATTATATATGTTCTACATAAAACTCATTTTGGCTGACTTGTGTATAATGCAATTCTATACCAGTATTAACGCAGATATGTATGTTACCTTTAAAAGCTTATGTATTTTCAGAACAAAGGAACAAGACACCAATAAAAATGGATAACCAGGTGATTCAGCATCTCAAATGCCCATGTTATAGTATCTTCAGAAGTTTGCATTCAAAACAGTTTCAAGGCTGTTGGCTGAGATGGTTTAGCCTTACAAACTACTGCAGTCAAGACTTAAAACCATTATCTTAAATTTTCTCAGGGTCTCTCAAAGATGCCAGTGATCCCAAACAACAGAAAGCAGATTAGAAAAAACAGTACCCACATTCTCAAGAGATTGGTTATGGGTGTCTGTCATGATTTAAGGGGGCTGGTTACAAGTGTTATTAGTAATAATCAGGAAAAAATTTAAAGAAGTTAAATTCAAAGATCTCTTTCTGAAAAGTAAAATGTAGGATATAGAAATGATAGGTCAAAAGGGTCAATTATCGAGTTTACTTTTATATTTACTTATTTATTTATTAAGGATTAAACACAATTGGCAAATTCTTACCAAATTAAACAAAAAAATGGGACGATCTATTTCAATAAAACTAGAAAATGAAAGGCAAACATTGTAACAGATGAATGAAATTCCAGAAGATCATAAGGACATACATTATAAACTTGTTTTGATAAATTGAAGATTTTGAAAAATACAGGTGAGTTTTTAGATAGTAAAATTAAACCTAAATTCAATGAATGATTTTAACAAATGCATACTTTGTAACCTTAAAATATTGAAATACTAATAAAGTACTCCATACTAAAAAATAAAAACAGTAATAACAGGAACAAACACAAGAAAATATGGATTTACTACAGAATTCTACTATAACTTAAAAAACTAAGACAAATACATATCATATAATTCCATAAAACTGAAAAGAAAATAAATCAAGCCTTTAAAAGTTACAAAGCCAGTGAAACCCTGATATTAATCATAGTATTTCTTTTTTCTTTTCTTTTAAATTTTTTCATATATATATATTTATTCTTTGGTGTTTTTACATCATGCACCCCATCAAATTCAGATATCAGACCTCTCAGTATCATGCCCACTGTTATGATCTCCCCATTTACAAAACTGACCATTCATACTGCTCATTTGTTTATTGGAGCATAATTAAACTCCCTGTGGTCAGACACTTAAAGAAAACAAGTCTTTCCTTACCCACCCCTCTGCCACAGGCCATCAATGCAGAAGTGAGGCATTGTGACATTTAACTATGCTATAGCCTTGAGTTCTTGCGTACAATGACATCTCTCTCTTTATATATATATATATTTTACTTTTAAATTTAAAAACTACAAGTCTTAAATATTTTACATTAGTATGGATTTTTGTATATTGATGCGAATTTAAAGTTATTTTTGTTATACTGTATGTATGTTTCTACTCTTGTTTAGGGTATTGTGCCTATGTAACTCATTTAAAAATGTAATATAAAGCTAAGTGGTGGTGGCAAATGCCTTTAATTCTAGCACTCAGAGGTAGAGACAGGCTGATCTCTGTGAGTTTAGGTAGGTACAGTTTAAAAATGAAAGACCATTTGTTTTAATACACATCTTTTAAAAAGAATTATTTCTCTCAAAGGAAGATCAGCTTCCAAATGTAGAAGATGAGCATAATTGAGTAGAGTGGGGGAAATATCTCAGGAGTATAGTGGATACACAGCATACACCAAAACTCTAGGTTCAATTCGCAATACATACACATGTGCACATACACTTGCACATACAAGCAAAGAAAATAATTAAATGATATGTAACGAGGTAATATTTAGTATTTCTGCTTTTAATGTACTGCTTTCCAGATTTCAAATAAATGTGAACAAGCACTGTCAAAATGGTTTACCTTGTTAAATAGCTAGATTAAACAATACGCACTGGGGCAAGAACACTCATATCAATTTCTCTCTGAATTCCTTAAAAACTGCTTTTCTTCAGACAGCCACATTTCCCACTTAACTTATGTTTCTTAGAAAAAAGAAACAAAAGTTTCACAAGCAGGAGTGATCAGTACTCACTTAGCCAAAATCTACTATTCTATAAGCATGGACTCTCATGCCAGCCTAAGAATTCAGGTGGTTAGTTCATTGCACCCTCATCTTTTAATTGACAACATCTCTGTTCTCAAGGGAACATTCTTACCTTTGATTTGGAAAGGGATGTTTTCCCTAACCCACCAGTTCCCCAATAGCCACTCAGAGGCATACTATAAATTATAAATGCTTAGCTTTAGCTCAGGTTTGATCCGAGCTAACTCTTACCCTTAAATTATCTCATATTTCTATTTATGCTTTGCCTCATAGCTCAGGACTTGTTACCCCATTTTTACATATCCTACTTGCAGCAGCTGGCTGGTATTTCCTGATTTTGCCCTTCTTCTTTTTAGTTTGGTTGCCCGGTCTATACTTCCTGTCTGGCTACTGGCCAATCAGTGTTCTATTAGATCAATTAAAGTGACAAATCTTTGCAATGTACAAGAGAAGTGATTATTCCACAGCATTGATTTCTGTGCTCACGTGCCAGTTTTCATTCTTTCTTCCAGCTTAGATTATTTATTACCTCATTAATTAAAAATAATGAAGCTCAAATGACAAACACTGCACCATGCTGAAGCAAGGCACATTCCTCAGTGCTGTCTAAGGTACTTCTAATCACACTGTGTTTAAATTTTCTGTACTAAATAAGCATGAGACTCAAAAGAAATCTGACAATGAAGGCAAAATTAATGGGAAAAAATGTGGTCAAGAAATTTTCATAATATAGTTACTAATATGAAAATATGATATACTGTGACACACATGACCAAGAGTGACATCTTGGTATTGCTTATCCAGAGCATAAATATGACTGCTATAATAGTAGAGCTTCTCAGTTTTGAAAATGAAATATTTTATTAATACTTTAAAATTGACTAAATAGACTTACTTACATTTTTGAATAGCTGTTCAGCAAGTTCTCTGATGTGCTTTATCATCTTCAGTGGGTTATTTTCTTCAACTTTAATTCTCTCTACTTCAAAAGCTACCAACTTGGAAAAAGAGTCATATGACAATAATCAGAACCCAAATATGCTAAATTTAAAAATTACTCTTTTCATACAATATAAAACTAAAAGCCCTCTAAAATACATCTTATTTTAAAAATAAATTACTTTATATTTCTTCTGGGTTTTAATCTCTATCCCAGGATGACAAAGACTTATCAAATATATAGACTGCCAGGTAGTCTCTATTCAGTGACTCTTGAGGAACAGTCATTTATGGAATGGGAAGAAGACTTTTCATTCTACAGGTGTCATTCATCATAATTCACTTTGAAAAATTCAGAAAAGTGAGAAAGTCTCCAAATATTTTTTAATGTACAAATATGAACAAACAATTCATGTTATGCTGACTAGGCTCCATGGTCATTATGATCTGAGTTTAGATCCTCATCTTTAAATGAAGACAGAGCAGTAGGATGCCATTTAGACTCCTTTTAGTTCTCAAATGATATATATGGAGCCCATATCCCTACTAACTAGTTTGCTTAGACAATTGTCTGGGCGTATATACTTAATGTAGAGGACTGCCATGAAAAGAAATGTAGGAGAGTAAACAGGTGAGAAGGGGAAAGAACTGGAGTTTTTTCTTTCCAGGAAAACATAGTCAGCATAGAGATTAATGTTGTTATTAATAAAGTTTCAGAGACCAGTAATGGAGTTAGAAAGAGACTTTGGCAAGCATCTTAGTTTAACTATTTAAGTCATCAACTATTGAGTACTTAATTAGGAACTTAAATCTTAATATAAATGTTGGTACGATCAAAGGTCAGTCACATAAACTGTTATTAACAGGAAACCAAAGCTCAGTAGATGCCTATAAATAGCTGTGCAAGTCAGGGTTCTATGCCTTACACCTACATTGGTGTAGGTCTTCATCTAGAACAGAAGCTCTGCTTCCTTTTCTTTACCTGTGAGTACTTAACTATCTTTACAAAGAATAAAAGACATCTCAGAAAAAAGACCTTCATTTTTATATTCTTTGGACAAGATAAGACATCTGTGGTAAAAGGCAATAATAAAAGCCTTCCTCATTTTGGGTTTCAGGAGTGACTTTCTTTTAATGGACATCAAGAACTTTAAAATCTATTGGTTCCAATACAGTGATTTTTCAGAAATGGAAGTACAAATGATATTCACTTTCCTGTCTCCACAGTGCTCTGCTGTGAATATAGAATTAAATAAGTGGAAAATATATTTTTAAAAGAGAGTACAATAAATGTAAAACAGTATCCTAGTCATCTATTCAATTTCTCCCTTTATATGGCCAAATCCTTGAAAAGATAAAGACTATATATCTGTCCCAAATATTTCTACTGAAGTAGTTAGAAAATGGAAATTATTGTTAGTGGGAATGCTGTAAATTTAAATTATGGCTCTGTGACATTGATGGACTGAAAGTAACCGCAATTTAGAGTCACATATCTATGCATCAAGTTAGACCCAGCTGTAGACTGACAATCACCAAACAACTGTTTTTCAAAAATGAGCTATATTTATATAAGCACTGTTCAATTTTCAAAAGATCTAAGAAGCTATTTAATCTTAGTTATTTAAAATGTTTATGTACTTCTGAAAAATTCTAGTTTTCTTAATTTACATTATAAATATCAAGATTTGCTACACATATTTAGATTAAATATTTAATTTAATTTTTTATTTAATTTAAAATGTTTATGAATTTGAGTAAACATTTAAATAATTTTTTTTTCTTTTAACTATTAGTTGTTGATAATAACTATACCTCATCAAAGAGATCACAGGTTCTGTATGGAGGCCCTCTTTCCGAAACAAAACCTGCAAATGCCATTCCATTGAGGACTTTAGTGAGAAAATCATTCTCAACCAAACCACGCTGCCCCAAGAAAGCTGTCTGCAAAGAAAAAAAATGTAAAATAATAATTTATGACTGAGAAATGGGTGAATGATTAAAACAATAATAGAAAAGTTAAAGACTGCTTCATAAATAAGCATTATTGTGAAAACATGTTTCTCTTAAAGGTTTTTGTCTAATATGTGAAATACTATGTATATTTGAAAAGACTAAAATTAATCCATCTAAAAGACAAAAGGAAAAATTCAGGTATTAATACTTGACTTTAGGAAGAAAAAAATCAATTTTAAGTTTGTACATTCTGAAGGAAAGTATTATGGCAACTCTATCACACAATACAGTCTTTAATCACTTTCAATAATTAATTTGATACACATGGCTAAGAGAGTGGTTCTTTTAAGTGAGTTCACTTGACAGACAGCCTGGCACTGTGTCTTACTTTGTGAAAATGTATCACAGGCTCAGCATGAATCCGTATAAGCTGGAGGCATGATCTATATCCTTGGAACAGTTGTGCAAACAACCTAAGAAAAACTGCTCGTACTTCTTTATCCTGGAAATGTAAAAAGAAACACACAGGTAGTTTAATTAAATACAAAACAAATTAAGTAAAATAGGGAGAAGGAAGAAAGTCTGAGTGAGCAAGTGTGCTGTGCTTCCTCTGCTTGTCTTCCCAAGCAGCAGGCACAATCCCCTAAGAGTCTACTTATTCTTGGGTCCAATGGTTTGTTCTTTTTACTGAACCAAACAGAATTTGATTCTAGGGCACACATTTTATTCCAGAGGCAAAATAACTAGCACAGTTTCCTCTTTTATTATGTCAGAGAAAGTAATATATGCCAAGACTTTTGATTTTTATATATGCAAAAAATTACAGTTACAAATATAAAAGGGAAAAACTCTCAAAAGATTATATTTTAAAGGCTTATGAAATTTTTCCAACATTTATCCAAATTATAAAAATGTACTCTTATTCTAATAAAATATGATTTAAAAGTAAGTTTTGCCAATTCAGGTTTTAATAGAAACAGTTTTGAAAATTCCATATTTATTTAGTCAGTACCTTATTTAACAGATAAAGCAATCAAGTTCAGGAATGCTTACATCATTTTCAAAGGACCACAGCTCTGTACAATTCCCTACTGCTTGCATGGTCACGTCTAAGCCATGAACTGAACATAAGAAAAAGGAGTGTCTGCTGTCCTTGCATTCGTTTATGACTGCTAATCCAAACTCCTTTTGGCACACTTCCTATAGTCAGCATTCATTGCTTTATTTTTCTAAATATCTCCCACCCCACTGGAGTTGTAGCTCTGTAGTACAGCACAAGTATAGCACAAGAAAGGCACTTGGTTTGACACAAGAACAGAATAAGCCAAATTGTTATGCTGGGTAGTTTTTCAGGCTATAGCTGAGGCTCTGATTTCTTTGTTGTCTTTACGATTGCCTCCCAAAGAGAAAGACAAATCCCCTCTCTTGGCTGGTACATTACCCTGTAACATCTTCTTGAGGACAGAAACATTCTAATTTCTATTTGTGGGTACTTCTAACCCAGCTACTTCAGCAAACCCAAAAAATAAAAGTACAGCACTCTTCAAAAGGATCAAATTGGAATATTAAATTTCTTACCAGCATTTTTGAGTGGGATAATGCTGATCGTGGAGGAGGAAAAGCATGATCTGCTACTTCCAAATCAGGGTGCAAAATCTAAAGTAAACAAATTTATTATATAAGATATCTAGTAGGATTAATAAGACTTACTCTTTGGTTTCTTTGGGGGCATTAAGTAAACTATCAGTACATGAGTTAGAGTATATTTATTATTATTTATCACTTAATTGATACAGCTTTGTATGTACTGTTGTAGAAAGATCTCTATGACAAAACATTAGGATAGAAAAAAAAGACCTCCTGGGGTTGGAGAGATGTCCCAGGGGTTAAGAGCACTCGCTGTTTTTGCAGATTACCAAAGTACAATTTCCAGCAACTGCATGATGGCATATGAGCATCTGTAACTCCAGTTCCAGGGGCTTTGACACCTTCTGCTGATTGATAGGTACACATGTGGCATGTAGACATAATACCCACACAAATGGATTAAAATAAACATTACAAAAAAAGATCAACTAGAAAAATTCACATAGCATTGTTTCACTTATTTGAAAATAATAAATAAATAAATGCACACACAGATAAACATACACCTGAGTATGTATAGTTCTCAAAGAATATATACCAAATTATAAAAGATGAGTCACTGCTGGAAACCCACATGGCAGCTCATAACTGTCTGTAACTCTAGTTTCAGAGGACCCAATACCTTTACACAGAATACATGCAGGTAAAACAACAATGCACATAAAATAAAAATAAAAATAAATAAGTTATTTAAAAATATTTTACATTGGTATGGATGTAAAATTCGTTTATGCTATGTGAAGATGTGTCACTGATTGGTTTAATAAAGAGCTGAATGGCCAATATCTAGGCAGGAGAGAATATGCAGGACTTCCAGTCAGAGAGAGGAACTTAGGATGAATCTAGGCACAGAAGATACACAAGGCATAGAAGTTGAACATATGACAGAAGATAGGTAACTGAACCACATGGCAGATACAGATAGAAACAGGTTAATTTGAGTTATAAGAGCTAGCTGGGGAAAAACCAAAGCTAAGGCCAAGCTCTCATAATTAATAGTAAGTCTCTATGTCGTTATTTGTGAGCTGACAGCACAAAGAAAAGTCCAACTACAGCTTTGAAGGTAAGCAAGTTGGGAGAGTAAGCAGGTGTGGGAGAGGGTCTAGGCAAGACTTGCACTGAGGAAAAGATGAGGTTCCATTGGTATGGAACACATTTTGTTTTGCAAATCATTTTCAAGTAGGTGTGAGGGCACTTATCTGTAATTGCAATTGTAGTAGGGTTGCAAGTAACATACCAACCTTGGCAACCTTACAGAGAGAGAACCTTTTTCAAAAATTAAAAGGGCTGGGATGTAGCTCAGTATGGGGCCAAGCATATGCAAGGCTCTGATCTCAATCTCTGCCACCACAAAAACAAAGGTTGTTCATAATATTAACCAGGAAACTTAAATAATCTTTATTATTACTCGTGAGAACACCTGTAATCCTAGCACTCTGGAGGCTAAGGTAGGAAGACCGTGAGTCAGAGGCCAGCTTGTGACACACAATTATGAATCTTCCAGTCACTCCTTTTCTATCTTAATATTTTGGTGTTTTAAAAGCCATTTGATTCTTATGCAGGCCTAGAAATGTACTGGCATTTGATTAAAACTGTTTAGCAACTAAACTTTCTATACATATTTTTCAAAGTTCCAGTTATCAGATCAAAGTTATCAGATCATTAAATCTGATCTCTTTTGGGTCCTTATTGGACAACATACACTGCTCTTTCCTCTTATTCTGACATAGTATATGGTACACTATAGCATAAAACATACTATGCTTGAGAACTGTGATAGTAAATACACACAATTTTACCACACACAAATAAAACCTTTATACATTTAACTATATTTGGTGGCAGAGGCATTGCAGGTGGAGCTTACAGCATGCAGAACTCCTAAAACTGTCTTCAGAAATAAAATCTTTCTTTGCTAATACTGGCACTTAATTTCTGAATAACTATTTAAATAATTGCTAAATAATTATATAGGAGTTTAAATATTATAAGAATCTTTTATATTAATTTTATATTTTTTATAAAGTTTTATATTTTATATTTAATTTCTTTAAGAACTCAAACTCTAATTTTGCAGCTACTGCTATATCCATATGCGATTAATCTAATTATATAGTTAATCTTTTTCTTTAAAATAATTCATCTTTTAAAATATGGTATTATCTGAAATAATACTGTCTTTGAAATCACAAGTTTTATATATTATTTATAATGCATTATAAGAAATCCATTACTATCCTTGCTATGTTTAAGTTTGAGAAAGCCACTTGTTCATCTCTCTATGAAATAAGACATCCTATATAGTCTAGAGTATAGGTCTATTGAAGGGATATGATTTGCTCAGTGGCATCAAGTTACAGATGTAAACTGAGTTTTATTTTCTTTTCCATTCCTTCTCATCCTGTAGTTCAGATTATAAATTATATTAGGAAATGGTGGCTTTTCTAAATGCCTCCCTTTTATAGACAACAACTACAAAAAATGTTAAGAACTAACATAAAGTTGAAAGTTTGCAGAGAAGGCAATCTCTCCTAGTAATGGTAGACTTTTAAACTTCTAATTATGGAACCAGAAAAATACAACACTTCAACAGCCCAGACTGGGATATTAATAAGACTACGAATGTGAAAACTTAGGCCACAAGACTTTTAAAACTTGATGCATGGACTGCTGGGCCTTTACTACTTCAATTACTCATATGTGAGCAAACTAAAAATACTGGCAAGACACCTGTTTTGTAGGGAGCACATTCACAAAAGAGATGCTATGCCAAGAATAAGGTTGGGGACCAGAAGCAAACAATTTTTAATAGAAAAAATTTGAGAGGAGGTATTTTTTTTTAAGGAGAGGATCTCTCTCTGTAACCCTGGCTGTCCTGTTCTGTTACTCTAGACCAGGCTGGCTTCACAAATTTAGACATCTGCCTGCCTCTGCCTCTGAGTGTTGTGATTAAAGGTGTGCACCACCACACCTGGAAGGAATCACAGATGTTTGAGGAAAAGTTTTATCTTATTTTTATAGTATTTGGTATATAGTATCTACTGTATAAATATATTGAATGAGAAGCAAATATAACTACCAAGTAAATGAAAGAGTCTCCTGTAAAGAATTATAAAAGAATATATTTGTTTCAAATATAGGACATCTGTAACAAGGTATGGTAGCACATTATCTTTAATCTCAACACCCAGCAGGCAGAGGCAGGTGAGATCAAGGCTAGTCTTGTCTACATAGCAAGTGCCAGACCAACATGGTGACAGAATATATCAACATAATATACGTGTATATGTGTCAATATGCATACACATATATAATTACAGACAATATTTTTAAATTCCAGTTATCTTAGTCAGGTTTAAATCAAGAAAAATGACCAGGAACAAAGAGGCATACCAAAGACAGCGCTGCTCGAGTCTGATGAAGAAGTGGCTCCGGGAGGGAGGAGAGGTGAATGCATTCAGGAATTTTAATAGTGCCTCCATCCAAATCTGCTATGATTACATCTAACTGAAAAAGAATTTAAAAATTAACCATAACTCAGAAAATATATTTATGAAATAAATTAATTGGCCATGGCTAACCCAAACTGAGAGAAACCAATTGAGAAAGAGGTTCTTGGCTATCACAATAGGAGTTCTAGGTCTAGTACTTCCTCATTACTTTACACACCCAACTTCCTGTGAAACTGGATAATGTACATGACTAAATGTCTGCCACTGAAGGATGAAAAAATGATATGTGCACTTTGGGCCTTTCAAGATAGGAGTATTGTATGGCTCTTCTATGTTCTCTTTCTTCTTTCCATAGGGAGAAACTATGAATTGGCAACAGTCAAGCATTAATCATCCAGCTGGTGACCTGAGGAGACTGTAATAGAAAAAGCAAGAAGGAAAGGGGATTCGATGGTAAATGATGCCATGGAGCAAATTCAGGCACATTGGAGAATTTCTATGACTATGTGTCAAGAAAATTCCATGTTAATTGAGCTATTGCATTTAGATATTAAGAGTCAATAAACAAAGAAATATATATCAAACAATTACTGTTTATATGCAAAACTCATCCTGGAATAGTGATGCACACCTGTAATTCCAGCTCTTGGGAGGCAGAAGGATGAGTTCAAGGCCATCCCCAGCTATGTAATAAGTTCAGGCTTGTGATCAGCCCACGATACATTAGACCCTGTCTCAAAACCAAGACTAAAGCACACAAAAACAACATCCCAAAGCTCATTTGTAGCATTTTAAAATATCACATTTAAAAATAACTTAAAAAAATAAAATATTTTGGTGATATGATTGCAATTCACTCTAATTTATTCATCAAAATGTTAAGTCTACAACTGGCAACATTTGGTTTGTCCTATCTCTATATTTAGTATTACTAAAATTATTTACAAATAGTATGGGGCTCAATTTTAATAAACATGCTTAGTAGCTTACACATATTTATGTGATGACACCAAAGTTAAACAGAACTAGATACTAAATACAATGTTAGGAGGATTAATTGGTATACACGTAAGAGTCTTGTCTACTCTTTCAATAGTGTCAGTGACATCTCTAATATGGCTCCAGATGCAGTCACTATGTGAGAAACACAAAAGCTTCCTTCTTTGCTGGCATTTAGAACAGAAGTAACATTACAAAGTCTTGTGGATTACAACTGTCATACAACCAAATCCTTTTGGTAAAGAAATTTTTTATACTCCCTGAAAATGCCACACAATCTGTTCCCTGCACTTCAGTCACAGTGCTTCAGAGTACAGTCCTGATCTCACTTTAGAAATACTTGGCAGCTCTGTAACATTATATTTACAGATGCTATTTTAATGCTTTATATCTACAAACATCAACTACCACCTTCCCCTTCTATAAAATAGTCCTTAAATACTGATCTTTAGCTATTAAATGTATCAAATAATCACCTGAAACAGTTTCTAAACTTTTAATCCTGATATCTTTCTGGTGCACACTGTTATAGTTATACTAGGAGCATGATATAAAAAGCAAACACACTATTCTTGAATTTAGCTTCTCTTTAGTCACACAAATTAGGAATTTGGTGGGGGATCATACTGAATTTGAGTTCCACAAAAATTAAATAAACTCTCTGTAAACTATTTTATTCTTGATAGTTTTCAGGCATCCTAGATTGACAGATCTCATTTTAAAACACTAATAAACTGAGCATTAGTAAGAAGATTATGAATAAAATAATAGATTATTAATCTCTATTGTCTATAGCAGTGGTTCTCACGGATCTACAGGAATATAAAATTGCTCATATGAGGAATATGGTCAGATAAAAACAATCTGCTATACAAGGGTTATTTTAAAGCGAGGCACAGTGGCACATGCCACCACTTACTCACAAGGCTGAAGTTGAAGAACTGTTGTAAGATCAGGAGTTAGAGGCTAGCTTAGGCCACACAGCAAGACCCTGTCTTTTATTTATATACATATAACTGATTGGTTAATTAATTAACCAGTGTTTTTAAGAGAGACAGAGAAGGAGGCACACACATGCCATGGTACATGTGTGGAGGTCAGCAGACAACTTCCAGGAGTTGATTCTTTCCTTCCTCCTTGTTTGAGGTAGGGTTTCTCTTATTTCTGCTGCACTGCTCCCATCAGGATGGCTGATGGCCTTCCAGGTGTCTCCCCTAGCTCTGCTACTAGTGCTGGAATCCCAAACACTACTGCAATGAACTTAGGTCAATCATTCTTACCCTGAGCCATCTCTCCTGTCTAAAGCCATCTTATTAATGAGTAAATATATGAATGAATAAATTCTTCAAACCTTCATACCTGCAAAATTAAATATATTTGTTGTTTTCTTTCTATTCTGTCTTTTCTATGGAAAATGCACTATAGAAATGTGAAGACAATAATGATGTGCAACTTTATAACACTCAAATATGAAAGACTCACGATCTGAACGTTTTTGAGTTGAATACTTACAAGCTCATGAACATCAGTTTTAAAGATGGAGTGTACTCCAATAATGAAAGGAGTCGGGGAACTCAAAACTTCTAGTAGTTGAGCCGGAAGAATAGGAATATAAGGGTAACTGAAAATAATAAAAATATTTTATTTTTGTTATTTTCTCACAATGTGAACACATTTCCCTTTAATTCTATGCAGTCTGGACTATAAAAATCTACTTATTACCTGATAATTTTATACCATGTATTTTGCTCATATTCATTGACTCCTCCCCAACTCCTTTCAGATAAACTCCCAAACTCCAGCTTTATATCTTCTTTTTAAATATTTTATTTTCAGTAATTATTATTTTAATAACTAAATTTTATAATTTTATAACATTTACTTAAGATAACATTAAATAATAAATATAATTATAGTAATACAAAAATAAAAATGAGTAAGTAATTTTTATTTTCAATTAACTCTGAAATTCATATAATGTATTCCTATCAGAGTCACCATATTTCTCAGATCCACCTTACCTCCTTACCTGCCCACTCTGTGTCATTTTGGTTTTGTTTTTCAATATAAATTTAAATTATTTGTATTTAGAAATTATCAATTAGGCATGGGTAGTGATGCCAGCCTTTATGCCTAGTATTTAGGAGGCATAGGTAGGTGTATCCCTATGACTTCATGGCTGGCTTGGTCTGCATATGAATTCACAGTAATTGTGACAGCATGTATAAAGCCTGTGTTAGCCCAAGACAGACCAAATCAAGCATGGAGATAAGAACCAGGCATTCAGTTCTACCTGTAGAGGTGCAGCTATTAGCAATTGTTAGCTGCTAGGAAAGGGAGAGATGCCTCTCTCTGTAACTATAACTGGTAAGTCCACCATCCTCCAGTGGAAGACCACACATCGAGGATTATTTGGACAGCACAAATTGGCCTTGCAAGTTTTATTTATTTTTAAGGAAACAAAATTGTGTAGGTAGGGAAGGAGAGTGGATCTGGGAAGTGGTTAGGGGTGGGAATATGATCAAAATATTAATGAATCTCAAAGTATTAATAAAAAATATCTTAAGCCCTGAAGAACTTAAAAGAAATTATTTTTTTGGCATTATTGTTAACATTGAAGTTCTAAAAGGAATAATTTTCAAAATCTGAATTTTTAAGATAGGATCACATAAAATAAAAGACAAAGTAAATGGAATCCAAGTTAAGTGTCTTCCTTTTTCCTCCCCAAATGGCCAGTGCTTGAAAGCACTGTCCCTTATGCAGGCCATCTACTCTGAGGGCAATGTAATGTCGTTCTTAATTACAATGGGTTTGATGCTCACATTCAATAAACACACAGCTTAAAAATTTTTATGAAAATTCTATAGGTGATCTAAAATTTTATCTAGTGTTCATAAACTTAAGTTTCTGGAAAATTATGATTAGTAAATTAACCTAGTAAAATATTCCACCTGTAGTATGACCTGCCATCATGGTTTACATTTTTAAAAATTGTTTTATAATTTTTATTATGAAAAATACTTAATATACCCCTTAAAAATAAGTGGTAAATTTATGATAAAGTTCTCTATATAATCTAGGTTTGACAATTTCAAAAATATAGCCATGTACATGCACTGACTTCTGTTCTTCTATTCTCTGTGTTATTATAAAGTAACTTCACATAATTTATATATACTTTTTTAAATATTTTTTTATTTTATGTGAATTGGTGTTTTGCCTGCATGTATATAATTTAAGAGGTATCTAAAACAGATAAGAATTGTTCATTCTAATAGATCCTAAAACTAATACATTAATATCCAATAGCATTAACCAAAGACTTTTTATCAGTATTGAAAGATAAATATTGCTAACAATACCATTCAAAGTAAATTAAATATTTTTCACTAAATTAATCAACAGTCATATACCACTTGGAAAAGTCCTAAGTATAAATAAAATTACCAAGTAAAAACTTCACCTGTATTTAAGAGGAAACATTAAAGATTCCAGGGCTCTACAGGCATCACTAAGTCTCTGGAAACTTGCTGAATGAAAGAGAACCTTATTTTCTGTAAGGACTGCACAAAACAGGTTGAGGACATTTTGAATTCCTGAAATCACAAGAACAAAGGCTTATTTAACACAACAAACTATATTTTAATGCCACCAATAATAGATTGACTATGACAAAAAAATACTTGATTAACTTAACCTACACAAGTTACAGACATCTGTCATCCTGGATATCTATTCTTTACACCACTGTGATACTCACTGATTATTGATACTACCATCCTCATCCTCCAAGGTCTGTATTTAAGTTTCTGTTAAAGATATTAGCATTTGTTTTTGTTCTACTTTAGAGTCTATTTGTCTGATGTTAAAACAGTCATCAATCACCAATGATCACATACACAACAGTGGTAAGATAAAGTCATAATAGAGGTGATAAATTCCTAATATCTAGTAGGAAAACATGGCTCTCCTAGTATTGTTATACAATACATTACATACTTGTGATAATGTAGGCATCATAAAACTATCACTAGTCATATGAAAGCATAACACACATAATTAGGTACAGTGAATAATGTGATCAATTACTATATAAATAAATTTATGTATTTACCATAGTTGTTTGTATTCTGTATTCCTTCTAATTACAAAGAAAATTCTATGTTGTGTTATGCTAGCAGTAGTCTCACATGTTTTATATTTGTTTACATATGTCTTATATATCTGTTATCCTGGATTAGATCATTATCTCATATGCTTGATTTAATCTCATGTTATTTTGCACACATGGCCCTCAGTTTAACAGGCTTTGCTATCTATCTGTTTTCACTGTATAGCGTAGATATGTAGTGGGCTATACTATCTAAGATACGGAAGGACATATGTTTGAAGATGTCTCCCAATGACCCATTTTATAGAATATAGTCTAGCTATTCTTTGACACATATGAGGTGAGCAGCTAATCTGCTGTCCAATCCTTTTACCTCTCCACAGGACAATAGCAATGGAGCCAGCCAACCATGGAGTGAAATCTCTTAAAATAAACCGCTCCTTTTTAAGTTGTTGTGGCTGAAGGTATTTTGTCATACTAACCAAATACTGACTTACACACACGGCTTTCTATCTTTTCCACTGAAAGTCTGCTGCTGTAGAATATTAAGATGTGTTACATTCATTTATTGTATAAATATTTATTAATGATGCAAAGATGTATGGCATTCTTTTATGTTGCATTTGTTTAACTCTGTAAAGCTGTGTTACTTTTCCTGCCTAAAATACCTCAATATTGGTCAAATAAAGAGCTGAAAGGTTAAGAGTTAGGCATAATCTAAAAATAAGCAGGGCTGGCATGCAGAGAGAAGAAACAGGAGGAGAAATCTGAGGAAAAAGGAGAAAGAGCAAGAAGAGTGAGAAAAGGAAAAGGAGAGAACATCAGGGACCCGCTACCCAGCCATACAGTTAGCCACGGTGTAGAAGCAAAGAAAGATACACAGAAGAAAGAGAGGTTAAAAATGTAGTTAAAGAGAAATGGGATAACTTAAGTTAGAAAATTTGGCTAGAAGCAAGCCAAGCTAAGGCCACACATTCATAAATAAGAATGGGTCTCTGTGTGTGGATGGTGGGCTGCCAAGGAGTAAAAAACAACTGCATGAGGCTTGAATTACGATGATGGGTTTGAAAAAACTGAAGGTAAATAAAAAAGAAAAAGGACCGTGAACTAAGTAACAACACTTGTGGCCATGCAACCACTGGCTTTCTATAGGTAGGAAGGTTGAATGTAGTTCTGAGTTAAATTGCTCTGACTGGCTGTAAGCTTTAGGTTTTGGTTCTCAAACACTGGAGAGGTGGGCAGAGCCAGCTGCCAAAGCCATAGCAGCAATACTTAGCAGTTTTAAAGGCTCATGTAGTCAAAAATGGCTAAAGATACACAGTAAAAGAGGACCAGAAGAAAAGCAAACCAAACACACCTCTAAACAAGTTGCAGTGTTGATAAATGTACATAGGCTTAAGAAAGAAAAGAGAAAAAGGAGAGACAGTCATAAAAAGTAGGTAATTTAAAAATAATAAGGTCTTCAAAGAAAGAAGTAAAGTAATAAAAAAGAATAAGCCACATAGAGATGAGAAATACACAAGGAGGCTGGATCCTATACAGCATTGTATTGATTTTAATTTTTGAAGTTGATTTTGAATGCTAATGAGAAAGTAATGGCTGCTAACAGAAATGGAATTGTAAACAGAACTGTTAAATTAAACTAACCTAGATAATTTGGGGATATCTTAACTTTAAAAAATGCATTTGTCAGTGGGACCATAGGACTGTCTACTCCCTGCCCAGGGAGGGGATGGGCAGTTGGGGAGAAGAAAAATGACCTGATGTGGTAGGAGGGGGAAGGGACCTTGAATAAGGATATACAGGGATGGAAAAAAAATTCAGAGGGAAAGCTGAACACAAAGTAAATATATGTGTAGCAATCTTATTTGTATTATCACCCTTGATAAGTCATGCTTATGATTTTTATCCTCTTTATAGTTATTGTTAACTTTTCAGCATTTTAAATTCATTTTACTGTTTTTTTTTTTTGATAAATACAAAATAAAGAAGAAAAAAAAGAAAAAAATGCATTATTTGTCAAGTGGAAGGCAAAAATGCTTTGGGGAAAAGGTTATGATTTTGTTTCCACAGAAAATTAAAGGCTATGGATTCCTTCAGGATAAATATGGATGAGGTTTGATAGGGGAGAACTCTTGAATCTTGATAGGTGATATATATCAACAAAGGTTACAGCTGGTATTTCCAGGGCTTGGTTACTATCTCAATTTTCTCAGAATTCCCTAAAGATCCCTTTGCCCACAAAAAATAGAAAGCAGTCTAGAGAACATAGCATGCACATTCCCAAGAGGTGGAGTGGGTGGTGGGTGGTTATTTGGTGAGTTATGAGTGTTTATATAATTTAGGGGAATATAGGATAAAAAGACTACTATTGATCTCAGATAATGGATTTTGCTATACTGATACAAATTTAAAGTTATTTTGTTATACTATATATATATATATATATAGTATACATATGTTTCTACTCTTGTTTGGGGTACTGTGCTTATGCAGCTCATTTAAAAATGCAATGTATATTTAAGAAATGAGGTTAGTAGTTAATCTATAATAATGAAACTTGTCACATTAGATATATCTTCAATGATACACAGGTATATTTTAGACAGATGATTTTCAAACACTTTAAAGATCTACAGAATATGCCATTTAGGTACTTTATAACCTAAGGTTCTTCATAACAATGAGACACATCTGCTCCTGGAAGTACCAATTTACTTCACAAAAAGATGAGGGACATTCAAAGAATTACATATGGAGTTTGCTTTCAGTATGGCATGATTAGTCATTTGGGCAAGAAACTGCTCTTGCCTTGACTGCAGACTGGTCAAGTGGGACACAGGAAAAAGACTGTTGAACTTTGCCAAGACAAAGCAGGATTCCTGCTTCACAGAAGAGTCTGCCAGATATCCTGTAGAATACAGAGGAAAGCGACTGATGAACTTTGCCAGTACAAAATGTGACAGTCCTTCAAATCTCTTGCTTCACTGATAAGTCTGTCAGATATTCTGAGCCTGTAGGCCAAAAACAGAACTTTGATTGTCCAGTCATCCAGATGTCTCTGTTGTCAGGTAATTTTATAACCTTCTGGGGTCTCTGATGGTGTTAAAGACTAAATAGAGTACAGTTTTCCTTAGTTATGAAAGAAAGTAAATTAGATATGTGATTTTGGAATCACTAAGCTAAAATAGATAATGGAGTATTTTATCTGAATTTGCTAAATACAAATGAGCTGAATATTTTAAATGTAATTCTTACTTGATAACTGTTCTTGTTGTACATAGTTTATTATGTTAAAGCTAAAATTGTTCATTTTTAGTCAGACAAAATGGGGAAAATGTTGTGGAATATTGGTTTAAGATGTGTTATGTTTTTTAATGATGCAAAAATGTGTGGCATTCTTTTATGTTGCATTTATTTAACTCTGTGTGCCTAAAACACCGGATTGGTCAAATAAAGAGGTAAAAGGCCAATGGCTAGGCGGGATTGAGAAATGTGTACATTTGTTTAATCCCACCATGTGTGCTGCCAGGATTGAAATTAAGTTGTCAGGTTCAGCAGCAGAAATTTTTATCTGCTAAGTCACAATTTTGGCTACAAAGTCTGCAATTTGAGAATCCTTTTGATGCATACAGTTTTATCTTATCCATTTACTGACCTGAGATTTTTGTTAAAACTGCAGATAATTTAAGTAATATAGGCACCTACTATGCTTTTCTGTAATATTGAGATCATAACTGTTAATGCTTAGATCTTTATAAATATATGACATTCTGTGTTCATTTATCAATTAGGCAATTCCTCTCATTTTTTATTGTTACTATTGATAATACCTCATTGATAATTTTCTTCATTTTTTCTTTTCTTTTCCTTTCTTTCTTTCGTTTTATTTATTTATTTATTTATTTATTTATTTATTTATTTATTTATTTGAGACAGAGTTTCTCTGGTTACAGCCCTGGATGTCCTGGAACTCACTCTTCAAAACAGGCTGACCTTGAAATTGCTTGCCTCTGCCTCCTGAGTGCTGGAATTAAAAATGTGCACCACCGGTATCTAGTCTTATTGATAATTTTTGAAATGAAAATTAAATCCATGTTCTCTCTGAGCTACTGATAGTTTATTTTCTTATGACTATTATGAATTAATTCATGTCTATTAAAATACTTGCTGGCCTCAATAAAAGCCTAGTTGCTCACCCCCCCAAAACAGTCTTGCCCCTATTGAACCAGGGGGAATATTTTGCCTAGTTAGTATTGTAGCCTGCAGGGTCCAGTATTGGATAAGGCCATTGTATCTTCTCTCCCACAGGAGACTACATAGCACCTTCTAGGCCTAGCCAGCATAGGTTCCTGGTCAAGTCAAGACTGATTTCTCTGCATCCTGCTCCAAAAGCATGTGGTACTTCGGCCACAGGATTTTACCATCTGGCTAGGGAGGACAGCCAAGAGAGATGGAAATAGTCTGAACAATAAACTCAGAGGAAGTACCCTAGGGTTGTCACTAAGATTTCCATTTAATAGTCCATGTGTTCTATTTGCACTATTGTACACTAATGTATAATACTTCTGTACAAATGCCTTTTTGAAAATACATTTTAATTAACTCACAAATAAAGGAGTTTTATAAGCTTATTTATATATCCCTAGTTTTGTTTAGTCTCCTCCTCCACTCTCCCACAATAACTTTTAGATTCTTATATTTTACTCAGTTCATTTACATCATGTGTTTTACTCTTCCCAGTGCTATGAGGTATTTACTCCAGGATTAAAACCTCCCATTTTGGAGAGAAGCTCACTAAAGGGGAGGTAAAACAACAGACATTTCTATGGAGAAGTGAAAACATTTTGTCTTATATAGAACCTCCTTTAAGATAAAGGATATTAGAAGGAAGGCGAGACAACAGGACATTCCAAAGGGAGGTGAAACACTTCTTTCTGCAGCAAAGTGCCTTAAGCTCAAGAAGTAAACAACAGCTTCAGGAAGTCAACAATACTGACTTGATTCACCAGGCCCTTTCCTCTCCAAAGATAAATGAGCAGTAAAGACTACTGAGAAGCAGTGAAAAGGCAGATCAGGCAAGCTAGCAACCGAACCCCCAAAGAGGCTCAGGCCAACTGACCTACAGGGTGAGGACACTCATCAAGATGCTGTTTGCAGTTCTCAGTTTGTTCCAGGTATTGTCACCCATGCTGGGATGGGCTTTCAGAGATGTAGGTGCCTTTGAGTCATTCTGCTCCTGTCAGTAATCCTTCACCCCTACTTAAGTAAGTAGTATCAATGAATAGCATTCCCTGGTTCAGCTGGGCTTGGTGATATCCTTACTTTGGTTACCAATGGTTCCCTACTTCAGATGAGTAAATGTTTTCTTGTTACCCCAGGAATGGTGTTGCATGATACCTCTCACTATATTTTTTTTTAACTTAGACTTCAAGATCAAAAGTTCCCAAGAAGGAGTGAATCAGTGCCTGGTACAATAAATATAAGCAAAATCCATGGCTAGGAAAGACACAGGCCTGAGGGAAGAATCTTTTCATACTGTTTTAGTAAATGGCCATGTTGTCAAACTGCCTTCTAAATATTTATTTAGATTCATAGATGAGTCACTTTCTTTTATTTTTCTTCATTTATTTTGTATTTATCAAGAAAAACAGTAAAATGAATTTAAAATGCTGATAAGTTAACAATAACTATAAAGAAGATAAAAATCATAAACATGATTTATCAAGGATGATAATGCAAATAAGATTGCTACACATATATTTACTTTGTGTTCAGCTTTCCCTCTGAATTTTTTTTTTCCCATCCCTGTATATCCTTATTCAAGGTCCCTTCCCCCTCCCACCACATCAGGTCATTATTTTTTTTTTTCTCCACAACTCCCTATCCCCTCCCTGGGCACGGAGCAGACAGTCCTATGGTCCCACTGACCCAGTAAAGCTTAGATCAGTCTCCACTCCTAGCAATTCCAGTTTTGTCCCCACTCCCTCAAGAGTGAGTCAGGTGTTCCTATAGTTGGAGTGGGATCCAAAGGGTCAGTCCAGGGTGTTTCTGATCCCAAGCTGTTCAGTGGTTGTGGTTTGCAGCTTGGGCATGCTTGGCTTTTTTTCTTGTTTGTTTGTTTAGAGACCACTAATGAGTGAGTACATTCCCTGCTTATCTTTCTGAGATTGTGATACCTCGCTCAGGAGGATATTCTCCAAATCCATCCATTTGCCTGCAAATTTTAGGATGCCATTTTTTTCTTACTGCTGAATAGTATTCCATTGTGTAGATGTACCACAGTTTGTTAATCCATTCTTCAGTTGAGGGACATCTAGGTTGTTGCCAGGTTCTTGCTATTACAAATAATGCTGCTATGAACATAGTTGAGCTAATACCTTTGGAGTGTGAATGTGCCTCTTTAGGGTATACACCCAGAAGTGGTATTGCTGGGTCCTTGGGGAGATTGATTCTCAATTTTCTGAGAAACCGCCATATTGCATTCCAAAGTGGCTGAACAAGCTTACATTCCCACCAACAAGGGAGGAGTGTTCCCCTTGCTCCGCATCCTCTCCAACATAGGCTGTCATCTGTACCTTTTATCTTAGAGAATCTAACGGGTGTTAGGTGGTATCTCAAAGTTGTTTTGATTTGCATTTCTCTGATGGCTAAAGATGATGAGCACTTTTTCAGGTGCCTTTCAGCCATTCGTAGTTCCTCTGCTGAGAATTCCCTTTTTAGATCTGTACCCCATTTTTTGATAGGGTTATTCAAGGTTTTGGGCTCTAGATTCTTGAGCTCTTTATATATCTTAGAGATCAGTCCTCTATCACTTGTAGGGTTGGTGAAAATCTTTTCCCATTCTGTAGGCTGGCGTTTTCTCCTATTGACAGTGTCCTTGGCTTTGCAGAAGCTTCCTAGCTCCAGGAGATCCCACTTATTGATTGTTGGTCTTAGTGTCTGTGCCACTGGTGCTATATTTAGGAAGTGGTTGCCTGTGCCAATTCGTAGAAGTGTATTTCCCACTTTCTTTTCTATCAAGTTCAAAGTGGCTGGGTTTAAGTTGAGGTCTTTGGTCCACTTGGATTTGAGTTTTGTGCAGGGTGACAGGCTCGGATCTATTTGCATTTTTCTACACACTTCCATCCAGCTATGCCAACACCATTTGTTAAATATACTATCTTTTTTCCATTGAATGTTTTGGGCCTCTTTGTCAAAGATCAGGTGTTCATAGGTTTTTGGGTTAATGTCTGGATGCTCAATTCTATTCCATTGGTCCACAAGTCTGTTTTTATGCCAGTACCAGGCTGTTTTTATTACTGCAGCTCTATAGTATAGCTTGAAGTCAGGGATGGTGATACCTCCTGAGGTTCTTTTGTTGAGTAAAATTGTTTTGGCAATCCTGGATTTCCTGTTATTCCAAATAAAATTGAGTATTGTTCTTTCAAGATCCAAAAAATATTGTGTTGAGATTTTGATGGGCAGTGCATTGAATCTTAAGATTGCCTTTGGTAGAATTGCCATTTTTACTATGTTGATCCTACCAATCCAGGAACATGGGAGAGCTTTCCATTTTCTGATATCCTCTTCAATTTCTTTCTTCAGTGATTTAAAATGTTTGTCAAATAAGTCTGTTACTTTTTTGGTTATAGTTACTCCAAGGTATTTAATACTATTTGCAGCTATTATGAAGGGTAATGTTTCCCTTATTTCTTTTTCAGCTCTTCTATCTTTAGTGTATAGAAGGGTTACTGATTTCTTTGAGTTAATCTTGTATCCTGCTACATTGCTGAAGGTGTTTATCAGCTGTTGCAGTTCCTTGGAACAATTTTGTGGGTCACTTATGTATACAATCATATCATCTGCAAATAGAGATAGCTTCACTTCTTCTTTTCCCATTTGTATCCCCTTAATCTCTTTTCATTCCCTTATTGCTTTAGCTAAAACTTCAAGAACTATATTGAATAGATAAGGGGAGAGAGGACATCCTTGTATAGTTCCTGACATTAGTGGGATTGCTTTGAGTTTTTCTCCATTAAGTTTGATACTGACTGTTGGCTTCTTGTAAATCGCCTTTATTATATTTAGGTATTCTCCCTGTATTCCTGATCTCTCCAGGGCTTTAATCATAAAGGAGTGTTGGATTTTGTCAAAGGCTTTTTCCGCATCTAAGGATATGATCATGTGGTTTTGTTCCTTTAGTTTGTTTATATGATTGATAACATTTACAGTTTTTCGTATGTTAAACCAGCCCTGCATTTCTGGGATGA